>JZKD02S0042803.1:0-15905 GCA_000966675.3 Picea glauca
ATATGAATTATTCTTAAATTTAAATAAGGTGTAAGAAGATGAAGAATACAAATAACCACATCAGAGCATTACTGAAATGAATTGTGTGTAAGTTAAGAAGACAATCACACAGTTTAAATTGCTTAAGCCAAGAGCATCATAAGATGAATTCTGGGCTTTTAACTCTCCAATTTAAATAGAAGAAAATGTAAATGAAGTAATAGGTCACAAGAAATACATACGATGAAAGGAAACAAATATCATATCAACACCCTTTAGAATCTTTTCATAGAGACTTCAAAATCTTTGGCATTTATATTCAATTCAAGTTGAGAAAATTTACAAAATAGAGTCTGATACAACCAAAAGGTGCTCTTTCACTTCTTCCAACATTAATTCATTCAGGTAACCCAGTACTTATACAATTTGATCAAAATGATTGAAAATGAAGTGTTTCAACTTCCAAAATAGTTTCGAATGACAGTTTCGGTATATGAAATGATTTACAATAATTGACAATTTTTTTTTTTTTAAATTATGGATGATTCCTCTGATTGTTCGGTTTCTTTCTCTCCATTTGTCCCATTTCGGTCTTTTGTTAGATCTACATATTTGATGACACTTCGGGATCATTGACTGGCTCATGTGATATTTCACTTCGTCTTATCAAGCCATACAATTTCCTTCCATTGTGAATCAGAGGGGATGCCGCAATCCATCATCTCTTTAATCAAATTCTCCAAATCAACGCATGTTGACTTTCACTGTTTTGAATCTATTCAAAATTTCAATGTCAGTGACCAAATATTCTACTAGACTTGGGCCTTTCAGACTTTCTTCTATAGCTTCAAATTTAGAATGGTCCATTCTACATTGCATGATGAGAGTATTGTAATCTTCCCGATTCTGCAATAATCCTCTGTCATTCCAAAACGATGGGAGGCCTTTGACAAACGACTGTTCAAATGCATCTTTAAACTCTTGTATGTTGTGCTCCATATGTAAAGATTTACTTTGGACTGATCTGAGCAGGTTGTGTTTGGCGATGATCTTCCTGTATGAAATGATCAATGTAGTCCTATATTTTACCCTCATAGTTTGAAGGTTGGTAGTTGGAACAAAATTTAGCAGGTCAATAGCATTTTGGGCACATTCTGATGGTATCTTGGCTAATACTTCATTAACAACAACACACCTTCTCCGAGCTGTAGTAACCACACTATCTTTGTCATTTATGAAATTTAGATAAACACTGAATTTAGTAGCTTCTGCAACAATAACATGCCATATGACATGTTTGGCTCCCTGCAACATTTTTTTTCCCTTTAACCTGGTTTTTAGCTTGCTCACCTTCTCTTGCAAATCCTGATTATCTCTGTGAATTTGAGCCATATTCTCATATTTCACTTTCATCTCTTGTTTCAACTTTTCTATAAAATCATTTAGACCTTTGATCTCCCATGTTTGGATGCTTACTTGGGACATGCCTTGGAGTAACCCTTCAATGCTAGATCCAACCTCTTTATTAGTAGGTACTATGATAGCTACATCTGATGTCATTTCATGTGCTCATGACCAATTCTCTTTCTCCTTTTCCAACTGCAACACTTTATCTTTGTAATTGAGCGCTTCTTGCCTGAATGTTTATTTTTCCTATTCCAAGGTAGTGAAATCTGTTGTTTCTGGATGATCAGTAGGCAACATATTCAAGCGTTTCTTTAAGCTTAGGATCATATTATCCATTTCATCCAGAGAACCTTTCACCCCTTGAGGGACTTTAGACTCTAGTCTTTTGACCTGTGTCATCCAGGATTTTCTAGATGCCTTTTCTTGTTTTAATTTTCCATCTAGTTTGATTGCATGTTTTGTCAATCTTGCAACCCTCAAACTTGAACTCAGATAATTGGAATATAGCATATCACTGACATTTATGTGAAACTTTACTTTGTCAGGGGAACCAATATTTTGATAGTGCATTTTGATCTTAGATACCTTGTCATCATCAACCACTACTATGTTAAATGTTTTATTTTCCACATCCCTGACTGAGAGTAAGGAGGATTTAGACTAGAAATTCATTTCCACTTCAGGAAAGAGGTATCTTATTTCACTGTTGGCCATACTTCCCTTCACTATGTATCAGTTCATTAAATCTTCCTTGTACTAATAAATATCCCCATGTGTCTGGCTGAATATGTGTTTCTTACTGCTAAAAACCTTTGTGCTACTTTTAGTTTGTGGTCTGTCTCCTGTACCTTCTCCTTCATCATTGGTTGCACCTTCCACCATCTCCATGCATGTTTTCCCTTTGGGATGTTCTCCTTCCAGATCGACCAATTGAGAGGGTGACATGATTTTAATATTCTTGAGAGGATCTTGTTGGCTACTGGCACCTAGGGCCTCTGAACCACTCCTCTTATTATAGACACTCATTTTAGGATCTTTGACAATCAATCTAGGAGAAGGTTTATGTTCTAGGCTCTACTGAGAAACTGGTTTTTTTTGTTTTGTTAGATCATGTTGCATAGTGACCTCCATATCTACAAAGGTTTCTATATTGTCCAACTTATCGAATCCTTTGACATGCTCATGTTGGTATGGAACTTGTCTGCTTGCTAATATCCTCTTTGATATGATATGGTGTGGGTCATATTTTCTTCCTTAAAACTATGTGAAACCAAATTCACTGGGTTTGGATTGAATCTGAGAAAAACAGGACTTGTTCTTCACCACAAAGGGACCTACTATGAAAGGAAATTTCAAATTGGAAGCCTTATTTGCCTTCAAAAAGTGCTCATTTTCTGAGATGATCCTCTACCTTATGAACTCCAAAGCAAAGACTCTGGGTGTCAGGAAAACTGGTAAAACGTGAGGTCCCTCTTGGCAACCATATACCCAAATCACCATGGATTGTATGAACAACATCCAATCACCTATCCTGCTCTCTAGATTTGGTTGTAAACATGATTTTCATTTCATCTAGAACCCTTGGAAAGTCAAAACCGAAAATAAGACTGTACACCTTGGACATAATCTTGTTGATGAAAATGAGCATGGTGATCCTTTTACACTCGGCTGAAATAAATGTAGTCTCAGGAAATTTGGTTCTGTTAGATTCTAGGAACATTCTCAACAAGTGTGTGTAGTATCTAAAATGCCTTAGTGAATTGAAGTTCGTCAGCTTCTCATGCATATTGTCAGCAATAAATTTGTCAAAAATGACACAGACTAACTGACCAGACTCTAACATAAATAAGGTCAATAGGAAACCTAGAATGACTTCTACCACAAACTTGTCACTATCTAGCCCAAAAAATTGACTCAATAGAGAACAAGCCCACTGGGCTTCGATGACCATGAAACTTATGCTGGTAGGTAATGATAGACTCTCTGAATGGTGTTCAGGTTTCATGATGGCTTGCAGAAAACAATTTTTTACTTATGGTGGACATTCTCTATAAACTGCGATCATATTTTGTTCCTCAAAGGGCTCTGACACCATGAAGGATGATTTTGGTATACTGAGGGTGTGTTGGAGAAATTGACTATCTATTTCACATAAAACCTCTGACCCTAATTTATTTAAAATGACTCTTTCTTCTTGAGAATATCGTTCCACACACCATCTTACAAATTGAGGGAAAGGAAAAACTACTTATATGACATACAGGGTGATGGATGCTTGAACTGCTTTGAGGAAAGGAATACATGTTCCAACATTGTTCAATAAATTTGATTTGGACACAGAAACGGGCGATACCGTTATTTCTGTGTCAAAAATATCGAAATCCCTATTAATTAGGGCTTCTTCGGAGGAGGAGATTTCTTCCTTATTTACGGATAAGATAATAGGATTAGCGGCCATGGGGAAAATACCTAGTGAGCGGTAAAAGAAGTGCGAGCTTGGTTCAATTTCTGAGCTTGAGTTTCAAAAGGATTCTCTGCACCAAATTTTCGAATGTTCAAATGTTTTGAATTATGACAAATAATGTTGGGGGTGTTCCTTTTATAGTTATCCGATCACATCGGGGGTTGGAGAAAATGGTTTTAGGTGAAATTATTTTCATCTCGATGCCCCTTTGAGGACACCACACGTCCACGATTCAAACCATGATGGTTTTCCCTGATCTTCCTTTGTTTCTTTAATCTTCGTGTTAATTCAATTGTAGATACAATCCTCAACCACCGATCTGGACTGCTTTGAGATCTATGGTCCACATGCACCCAGTGATGATGGCATCGGGGGTTGGATAAAGTGGTTAAAGTCAAACTGCATTTTTCCCCGATGTGCCTCTAAGGGCACCATGCGTCCACCAATAAAACCATAATGATTTTCCCCAGCCCACCCTCGATTTCTTATTCGTCACACAATTTCAATTTTTGATATGTGCCTTAGTCATTGATCTAGGCCACTCTCATGATCGATGGTTCGATGAGGTTTACCCTTTACGCTTTTTCCATATTTTTCCATCCACCATCATATATAGCTCATTCCTCTAAATTATCATATCTCCTTAGAGACATAACGTTTCGTTAAAATTCCAACTCTTGGATGTCGTCTGCAAATTATATGGTGATATCATAACCCATAAAAGATAATAGAGGGACAATGAAAATCCCCATAAGGAAATGCAAGCATGTTAACTCTCGCTAAAATACTTGTGCAAGATTGTGGAAACTAGAAACAAAATGAGAAGTACCGAGAAGGTTCAAAAAGTATTTGGAATAAAAGAACAATGAAGTCTATTTACCCAGGAACGAGAATAGTCCAGGGAGTTACGAGGAGAATAACAATAATGGTAAAAAATTTCACTAAAAGTCATAATCAAATTTACAGTACAAAGGGTTTCTTCCACTATAATAAAGCCCCGAGGGTTCCATCCAAATATTAGAATACAGGAGAATCGTGAAATTACTAGGGAGGTCGAGTAGAGAATCATTCTTCCACCAGGTAAAATCCTCCAAGTCACTGATCTCCCTCATTGAGTGGAAACACATAGCTAATTTGGAAAACTTCACAAATGAAAAAAAAAAATCATCTATCGCTGAAGATCCCTTACTATGCAGAGTAAATGTTGATGGTATGAAGGCCGACTCTGGCCATGTGATGGGGCAGAGTTGGTGCAATCATATTGGATGAGGGGTCAAGTGATAACCATCAAATTTTTCACTCATGGGGTATCCATTAATGGTTGATTCAAAGGTTTAGCTCATGTCTGAAAATAACCTTCTTTTCATATTAACAGATGAAAAGTAAAGGGAAGTCCCTTCGTGACATGATCAACTGGAAACATTCAAATCTAACTACTATCATTTTAGGTCATACATCATTCAAATGAGACATCGTTCAATTGAGACATCATTCAATTAAGGCAGAGTTAAACAAGTTGTTAGGGTTGAGTTTTGTTAACAAAACCTTTATGTCAATAGTAACTAGAAGATCAATTTTCGGCCAATAATCAGAGGGGATTTGCTCGATGAATTTTCCCATCTAAAGTAATGTCAAATACCTTATGTTAAGTCGTTAACATTTCACTGAGGGTGTATACTCCTAACCCCATTACATTATGCATGGTATATGAGTTTTATTTCGAAAGTCAAATGAGATTTTCCCTTGCGCACACATATAGAAGATTATGCTTAGGGAAGAGTATAGGATCATAATTACTAAGTATAATATAATATATATATTGTTATAGCAAGATTTTCCTCACCATTGCTATCTTGCACAAAGGGCCCTTTTCCATTTCCCTATGCAGACTTGTCATCCCTTTTTGATGAATCCAGAGCCAAAAATACACATGTTTCCACATATACCTGCCCTATCAGATATACAACATGTGTATATGCAGGATGCTCCACTACAACCCACGTACATCAGGATTTGTGCGAGAAAATATAAAATGGAGTTGAGTTTCCATGTCATGACAGGAGATCTCTGATCCTTGGACTTCCACATACTGGAAACGTTGTGACTCAAACCTTCAGTTGCATTTTGAAGACTATAAAAGCACAATTCCAATCTATGGAAAAGAAGAGAAAGCATTCAACTTTGAGAGAAAAGTTACTTTGGATAAACTACTTCATATTGAGTCTGCATCCCTTTGTCCCTCAAGTCTGAACACAGTGTTCATCCCCCAAGCTCTTTCCCTATTGTTGAGAGAACCTCATTGTCTCTCTCCTGTGAGCTTGCCTTTGGTATAGGATTGAAGTTGTGGAGGCCCAATGCGAAGGAACTTGGTTCCTTGGTTTCAAACCATGTCGACATAGAAATCTGTAATGTTGTCACTTCTGGTGATCAATTATTAATAGAAATAATCCCTTCCCGTCATATTGGTATCATGCAAATATATGATTATTATCCATGGGCATGTTTGTAATGTTTATTAATGGATTATGTTATATAATGTGCTAACCCCTTTATAGTATCACCATGTAATTTCTATGCTTGTTTGTTGAGAACTCATTGTAGGTATAAATATTTGGGTTGAAGTGCTCAACGGTGGAACATCATCGAACGTTGGATAGAGGTAGGTCTCTTTCTTATCCTACACATTAGTTTATATATCATACAATGGAATTGAGTTGATTTCTATAGTCATACCTATCTGTTGTGGTTTACCCTTGGCCATAGAGAGTTTTTCCCTCGTAATAGAATTGGCGACTCAAGTGGGGAGAGATCTTCCTTCTAAGGGTTGAAGTATTTTTTCTTCTTGCATTGCTCTTTTTCCTTTGTGTTTCTTGTCGTATCACTTCTTGACAGATTATGTTCACTGTTAGTCTGAGTTTTCATCCTTTTTTCCCTTTCCTTGCCTTGTTTTAAAGCCTGTATGCTCCTTTCTCTTTGACAATCATGTATACACGTGTGTTATCTCACTACAAGTTCTCTATATACAAATTGCTCTCCTGAAAAGTCATGTATAACACTTTCCCTTGCTTGTTTTCTTGGTTTGGTGATTCTTGGGTGGGACTTGATGTTTGCTGACCTTTCTTAGGTCTCTACAGTGCATGTTGAGCTTCTCTGGGTTGACAGGAAACCTGTTGGTAGTTGAATTTATGGGCATAGTATTTCTCATTGCTTTTCATTTTTTATTTGTCCTTGAACCCTAGGTTGTTTGCTTGGTTGCTTGGTATTTTTTTTGAGTTATTTCATTCATGCACAATATAATTTATATATCAGGTTGCTTTTCAGTCCATGCATTTTCTCTTTAATATATTGAAAATACATAAACAAATAGGCATTTTTCATTGGTTAGAATTTTTGTCTTTTGAACCTTTATCATTAGCTTAGTGCATTTAGTGAAAGATTGCATTTTACTTCTGAATTGTAGAGTTGAAATTGAAAATTGCACTATTTTTATTAGCATATCATTCATTGAAAAGTTAAAGATAAACTTTGCATTATATTCATATTTATCTTATTCTAGAGTCATAACATCATGAGTTTCACTTCCATACCCTTTTGAGTAATCATGACTAGTAAAATTTACGCTTTGAACTAAAATTGATTAGTCGCAATTTTATTTTTAGGGTGGAAAAACTAGTCTAGGATTTAGTTCCTTGGAATAGCATTTTGTGAATAAACTTCTCCAAGGCAATTAAATCAAAATATGTGTCTGAGATAGGGAGTTGAGAATTCCATTGTATAATTGGTAATATCAAGAGGTTCCCCTCACACCGGAGTTAATCACGAGATCGTGCAAAGTTAGTTTAATGGATAACCCCTGGATACTCACCTAGTGTTAGAGATATTTCTGTGGATTTATTCATATTTGGGGATCTTTCTAGTAACCATAACTCTATGAGAGGCAGTGATTTCAAGGTTTTGGGCTTTGCTACCCTGCGCATACGGTGATCCAAACTTACGACTGCTTGCATGTGCATTAGTTGTATAATGGTTTAATATTTTCTTGAATTAGGTATCTCATACGTTACTTGCAAGGGTTATTCTGCTTGTACCCTGGGTGAGATAGGGGTCGGACAACACACAACCTTTATGGAGGATTACCTCTCCAAGGGGATCTCACCAACTGGTTTTTAATCCCATGAGGGCCCCTATAACTCATTTTTCTACCTCCAAACTTTAGTGGGGATTATCAGGTCCCTCTTGGACGATACATACCTTCTTTAGTGAGGGAGGCCACTCAGCCACTTTAGCACGTTTCCATGCATATTGGCTGTTTGACTTTTTGGTATGCCCTTTGATTATTATTTTACCATAGGATTTTGTGTTGAGTCTTTGTTATCATGGATAGTGGAGTTCCTTTTGATCCCTCATTTACTGCTACCCCTTCTCATGACGTTCGTGGGGGTGAATCCATCCTCTTTTTATAATGGTATGCAGAATTATGGTACTCAGTAAATGCCTTGGGTCTCTAATAATTTTTCTCATGGTATGTCTGATATTTCTTCGCACTTTCCATCCTCTATCTCACCTCCTTATGTGAATACAATTTTTGGATCTGGGGGCATGATACCTTCTTCTAATCCCTGTTTGTTTCATGGGAGTCATATCATTCAAACAACTCTTACGGTAGGAGGTTGGAATCTTCCTTCCTATGAATCCACTATGCAAGAAGTGACTACCCAACTATGCAATCATTCTACTTACTACACTCCACCCAATTATCCTTTTTTTTCCATGTCATTTCCTATGAACACTTTTCCCATGGCTGACCTCCATCTGTCCTCTGGTGTTTCATCTAGGGGAAGTTATTTTTCTAGTATGGGAAAACCCCTTCACAAAGTTCCTTCATATCGGGGAAACATATATCCTCACATGAGTAACCCTTTTCATGTCGCTTTCTCTTCACAAGCAACTTCCTTAGTGATGATGCCCCTACAACCCTCTAAGAATCAGTATGGAGGAGGATAATATCCTGCTAGGTAGGGACAGGGTGTAAATCAGGATCCTTCCTGGCCTGCAATTTCTCAAAACCAATATTTCCTTTGACCTTGGTCTCAAATGTCGCAATTCACCACCACCACAAGTCTAGTCACTATGTGTCATACTGGTGTTATATCACCAACCTCTACTAGCCATGTTGGATATTGGTCGACAACCTCTACGAGTCATGTTGAAGACCTGCAACCAACCACTACAAGGCATGCTGGGAGCACAAGTCCAGTCAGTGCATGTCATACTAGCATTATATCACCAACCTCTGCTAGTCATGTTGGAGATTGGTCGACAACCTCTACGAGTCATGTTGAAAAACTACAACCAACTACTGCAAGTCATGCTAGGGGAATATGTCTAGTCACTTCTAGTCACAGTGCACATCCATCACCAACCTATGGTAGTCATGTTGGGGATCCTGTTGGAGACTTTCTACTACCCTCTACAAGTCATGCTGGGAGAATGTCACCAACCACTGCAATTCATGCTGGGGGCATTCATATGATTGAGAATCATAGACCTCTTAGACATAAGCCTAGATTCCTTTGAAGGATTTGTGATGGAAGACACCTTAATCTTTTGTCTCCTGTTACTGCTTAGATACCAGAAATGTGGGGCTCACCTAAGGGCCCTTCGGGTTCTAAGGAATTTATGGTTTCAAAACACTTTGTTCCTTCTTTGGTTGACACAAAAGTCATTCCCATGCAATCTTTGGCTGACACCTCTTTCCCTTTAGGGGTTGATGCGTCATTTGACCTTATTGTCTCACATCTCGTTCATCCTATGGTCATGTCTATGGAATATTCGACCAACACCTCTCCTATGTTCGGGGGTGATGCATCTCTTGACCTTGTTGTCTCACATATTGTTCAACTAACGGTCATGTCGATGCAATCTTCGACTGACAACACTCTTGTTTTTTGGGGGTGATGCACCTCTTGACCTTGTTTTCTCGCATCCTATTCAACCAATGGTTGAGGAAGTGGTTTTATTGATGCAATATTCAATTGACCCCACTCTTCTCTCGAAGAGTGACAAGTCTAAGGAAGTGATCACGCCAATGCAATTTTTGGTCAATTCCTCTCTTTTGGTTTTGGTTCTATACCTTCTATGCCATGTCCTTAGCATTTCTGTTACTTCACCTTCTGAACAAGAGAGAGTTTTACTCTTCCCGAGTTTTCTCCCTCCAAGTATTGATGAGGTTCCCTTTGATTGGGATGGTATTGTGGTGTATCCAATGCCTCTACCTATGTCTTTTCCAGGAGGAGACAATATTCGATATAAAACAAAGACAATAACCTACGTTAGCACGTTTCCCTCCTCGACTTGGAGATCTTTGGGTCTTCCCAAGATTGTGTCAGTTCTTCATAAGATATTGACATTCCACAAAAGGTCTGCATGGGAGCCTTGGCTTGCCCCGTGGCTTGCCACCTAGAATCTTCCTAATGAGTCTTAGTTAATCTCTATTCTGACTCGTCTAAGAACCAAAAATATTGCCGAGTGATTTGTCCCTTTCACACTCATTAAATTGGATTTGAAAGGACATAAGTCTTAGTTAATGTCTTTTCTGACTCATTATAAAAAATAGAAAATATTGTTGAGTGAAATTATTTTTTTCACACTCATAGATTGTATTTGAAAAGACATTTATTTGGCACAAGTTTACCCCTTTTCCAAACCAAGTAGAATACAAGAAATAAAAAAGGATATTTTTTGGTTTTAAGTTATGATTACATCTCACGCCCTCGCTTGCAGTATTTAGCCATAAGCTAGTTCTCTCTCTGCATTATAAACCGTTGCCTAAGAAGTTTTTTCATCCTCAACCAAGCAAATCCTTATTAATATTCTTTGTATTTTGACACCCTATACCCTAGAGGGAAAATCACCCCTAGTGTCCATATCCCGCATGAATTTCCTTGCATTGAGCATAGGTATGTTCCACTGTTGGAAGTAGTTTTTCTTAGTTGCGACACTCATTTCCTCCTCTGTATCATAACATTCATTTTTTATGAAAAACAAAAAAATGACAGGCGGGAAGGGAGTACTATATTATAATTGGTAGCAGTCGTGTCGCCTTTGAACAAAGCACAAAATTATTTAGTCCTTGTGTCATCATAATTTTGGGTTTAGCATGGCCTTAGGAAGTTGATCTCATTACAGAGTTTTCTCTATCAACTGGTTATTCTTCTAGTCCCTCTAGAGAATGTTATTGATGCCTCCTGCATCTAATAGTCACATCAATAACTCTATGTTGTTAGAGTCCACCATATGTCTCATTCTCATGTTCAAAGGAAGTCTATGAACCTGTTTCGTCCACTCCTCAAAAATCTTGACTTTGCATGTCGGTCATACCCTCAATTTGTCTTAGAATCACATGATACTATGGTCTTATCATGCACCCTGTCCCTACTTGCATCATCGGTAGGTCACCTTGAACCCAAAAATCGACATTTCATCATTAGTTGTTGACTGGGTGGTTTCCCTTTTGTTTGAGGAAAAGACATATATTCAAACTTTGGGATTCGAGCAGTGTATTGTATGCCATTAGCCTTATTTGTGGTCTCCTCACCTTGGTCAACAGTTTTCATCATTGGCTTCTATTCACAAGGTCTTTTTTGTATACTGCTTTCATTTGGTATATGTGAAATATGCATAGGTTTGTTGTCTTGTGAACATGTTCTTCATCCGATCTCCACCAAATCATGAACCTCCTGCTTTATTCCTCATGCTGACTGATGAGAGATGCCTCAATTCTCTCCTTTCAGCGGGTCTCTTTCCATCGAATTCAACTCATTTATTATGGATATGGGACCTAGGGTTTTATGAGTACCTTGAGGCTTGCAGTCATTAGTGGAAGGCTCTCTTGCCATTGACCAATGAGAATACATCAATGTCTCTTAAGTAATGGATTTCTCAAGTGTTCGACACTGACTTCTTTATCTGCATTTGTAGAAATGTACTTGGTGCCTTGATACCTACTTTCATTATTGGTAGGTTGTCTCACATTTGTTAACTATATACCTCAATGACTGGTAATCAAATGATGTCTCATTGTGTTCGACCTCAAATCATTTATTCACATGATGTAGACTTGCACCCATGGTGGATAGTGTAGAAGACTTGAAGACATCACTATGTGGTCACAACTTTCCTGAGTTGTTGCTTCCTTTTCATTGGACCAATACCTATATGACTTTAGTGATCATGGGAGATTATATTGTACTCTATGGTATACATATATCTTCAGATTTGTTTTGAGACTGGTTTCACTGGGCCTTGTTTGTGACTATGACAACTTTTGGCATTCAACTGCATTTGTATTTTCCTATTCATGGTCACAAACACTTATTTGGTATATTTTCCACATGGATTCGCATTGTATTCTTGGAATGCATGTATGTAAAGTCAGTACGGAATATAATGAGCTATCGAGTTCGTTAAACTGGGTCTCTACCACTCCACTCCTGGGTTCTTTATAATGTATTTCGACCATCAAAAATACTCCTATGATCTCACACATTAGGGGGAATATGTTATAGCAAGATTTTCCTCACCATTTTTTTCTTGCACATAAGGCCTTTTTCTAATTTGATATGTGGACATGTCATCCCTTTTTGATGAATCCAGAGCCAAAAATAAACATTTTTCCACATATACGCACCCTATCAGCTACACAACATGCAGTACAACCCACATACATCAGGATTTGTGCCAAACAATAGAAAATGGAGTCGGGTTTCCATGTCACGACGGGATATCTCTGATCCTTGGCCTTCCACATACTGGAAAAGTTCCTACTCAACCCTTCAGCTACATTTTAAAGACTATAAAAGAACAATTCCAATCTATGGAAAAGAAGAGAAAGAATTCAACTTTGAGAGAAAAGTTACTATGAAGAAATTACTTCATATTGAGTCTGCATCCCTTTGTACCTCAAGTCTGAACACAGTGTTCAACCCCCAAGCTCTTTCCCTATTGTTGAGAGAACCTCATTGTCTCTATCCTATAATCTTTCCTTTGGTGGAGGATTGAAGTGGTGGAGGCCTAGTTGGAAGGAACTTGGTTCCTTGGTTTTGAAACGTGCTGACACATAAGTATGTAATGTTGTCACATCTGTTGATCAATTATTAATAGAAATACTCCTTTCTTGTCCTATTGGTATCGTGAAAATATATGATTATTATCCATGGGCATGTTTGTAATGTTTATTAATGAATTATGTTATCTAATGTGCTAACATTACATATGGTATCAAAGCAAAGGTTACATCACTTGGACCTTGAGAAGGGCCAAAATATTTACTTAGCATATATTTTCCTATTTATGTAAAAATAACAAAACAATTATTGTTAAAAACAAAAAAACACTTTATTTTGTTGTAATCATGGAAACCCGGGATGAAGCAAAAATCAGAATCGAGGGGAATTTTGAACAAAGGCCTCCTGAATATTAGAGGCAGAACAATGATGAAATTTCACCTACCGAAGTTCTGGAAACCATGAGAAATCTCATTGTTGAGTTTCAATTTTTCAAAGCAGATAATGGGAAACTGAAAAAGGGACAACAGGAACAATAGGAAATAAATGAAGTCCTGATGCAAATTATATTGACAAAGAAAATAACAAAGGAAAATAACCAATAATAAGAGGCCAAGAAAAGGGCCTCCAAGAATTCTAGTTCTGAAGCAGAAAAAGGGGACAACTTGTCTGAAGTTACACCTTCAGCTGAAGATAAAACAAAAACAGGAAGAAAAAAGAAATAGGTAGATCAACTTGAGGGGGATTTTAAGAAAATCAAACCATCTACCTTTGATGGGGAATCCAGAATAGGGGAGGAAGCAGAAGCATGGTTATTAGACATCAAGAAGTATTTCCAAATATACAAAAGGAAAAGCCACCATATGGTGGTAGGACCTGAAGTTGGCCAAAGGCCTAAAGGAAAAACAAATGGAATGGTCAGATTTTAATAAATACTTTAAGAAAAAATACTTATCTAAAAGTTATTATAAAACAAAAACCAAAGAATTTTATGAGCTACAACTCGGTCAAATGGCTATGGAATATATGATAAACACATTCTTGGACTTACTAAGGTTCGTGCCTTATATCCGAGAGGACAAAGTGAAATACCAGTGGTTCCTAAGCTATCTACCACAGTATTATAAGGACATAATCGAATTTTATAATCACAATTCCTTGAGTGAAGTTTTCAAGAAATCCTGAATGTGTTACAACCAATACAAACATTGGTTAGAATTTCCAAAGGCTTGGAAAGACAAGAAACAATACTGAATGAACCAGCAAAAGAAGGGATATTAGCCAGCTCCTTATCGTAACACAACAAAGAGTTTTTCAAGGAAATATTTTCACTCCAACAATCAGAACACACAATGAGGTGGTAAACCAGTAAATCTGGGAACAAAAAAGTTTGGGGACAGCCCCTGTGAACCGTTAAAATGCTGGGAATGTGGAGAACCTCACCTAAGGAGGAATTGTCCACATTTGACTTCAGCAACCAGAACTACGGTTCACAATATAAAGGAAGCCTCTACAGTAGGGGATGTAGGAAAAATATTACATCGGATCAATGCAGTTGTGGATGGATGACAAGTTGACCACCAATCCTCTATGGTGTAAATTGAAGGTAAAATTAATAATAGTCGTATTCAAGTTTTAATTGATCCTGGAGCTACGTAGGGTTATATCACTCCTAGTATAGTGGATTCAAATAAACTTAGGAAAAAAACATGTAAAATATTCATTGATACCACTAGCAATAGGAACAAAAATAAAAGTAGTCGACTTTATTTCTGATTATGAGTTTAGTTTAGGTGGTCAAAACATAAAGACAAATATGAACATTCTATCGTTAGGGTCTTATGACGTAATTTTCAGAATCGATTGGTTAGAAAGGAATAAGGCAGTGTTATACTGTTATGACAAATCACTCAAGTATAAAGACGAAAATGACACTGCTAGGATAGTGAAAGGTATACAAAAACCAATCTCAGTTAGACAGATTTCAGCAATGAAATTTAAGAAATTCATGAGAAAGGGTTGTCATATTTATGCCATCCAAGTAACAAACCTGTTATAAAAAGAAAATAAACCCATCTTGGAGGATTGTTTCATCTTGCATGATTTCATAGATGTGTTCATTGATGAGATACCTGAATTACCCCCAAGGAGGGAGATAGACTTTTATATCGACCTACTACCTGGTTAAGCCACTATATATAAGGCACCTTACCAAATGAGTTTATTGGAGTTAACAAAATTAAAAAATCAATTACAAGAATTATTGGACAAAGAATATAGCACACTGAGTGTCTCTCCATGGGGAGTACCAATCCTCTTTGTGAAAATGAAAGAGGGAACTCTGAGATTATGCATCGATTACAAACAATTAAACAAAAAGACTATTAAGAACAAGTACCCCTTACCTAGGATAAATGATCTGTTCGATCAAGTAGGTGGGGAAAATATTTTTTCTAAATTGGATTTACGATCTGGTTATCACCGGGTTAGGATAAAATATGAGCACATAAGTAAAACAACATTCTGAATGAGATATGTACATTACGAATCTATTGTTATACCATTTGGGCTCACTAATTCTCCAACTACATTCATGTGTTTAATGAACAACATTTTTAGTCAGTACTTGGACAAGTTTGTTTTGGTATTTATTGACGATATCCTAGTGTATTATAAAACAAAAGAATATCACGAACAACACCTAAGGATAGTTCTGCAAACTTTGAGAAAACACAAACTATATGCCAAATTCGATAAATGCGAATTTTATTAGAAGACAATACAGTACCTAAGGCATGTAATATCTGAGGAAGGTATTGCAGTCAATCCCTAGAAAATAAGATCCATCATGGAATGGTTGATTCTAAAGGATGTAGTGGACATCCGGTCATTCATGGGAATCACCCGATATTACCGCATATTTATAGAGGTGTTTTCTAAGATTGCATACCCTATCACATCATTACAAAATAAGGGAACTAAATTTAACT
>JZKD02S0042825.1:9427-26168 GCA_000966675.3 Picea glauca
TCCCTCCCTCCCCTTATCTCTCTCTTGCATATAACCCTCCCTCTCTCACTCATTGTATCCCCCTCTTGTTACACATTATTTTGGTCACCCCAGTGATCCACTGACAACATGTGTTGATGTTCCCTGAAAAATATTAAAAGAGTCTTTATCCATGAGAAAAGTGATTTGCTTTCCTTTTCAAAAACCTTATTTAGGAAGGTCGTCGCACCCTGCAAAATGCATGGGCTCTAGAGCTGGACTGCGACATTTCTGTAGGCTGCAATATACCTAAGGTGTTGTTATCATCATAACGATTTTTGGATCAAGATCCAGGTTTCAGAGATTTAGCGAAAATCCACATCGCTATGGAAGTATGATAGTTTGGAGGATCGGGTCTTATATGGCGGTATATGGATAAATATAGTGGAGGCGCGAAAGGTAGGACTCAACAAACCATCGATCTGGAAGCATCCCGGATCAACGGCTAAGGCACTTATTAGGGAATGAAGCATCACTGAAGATAATTATTCAAAGACGGGTTGGGAAAAAATACTATGGTTTTGTTTGTGGACGTGTGGCACCTCTAGAGGTACATCGGGGAAAAAAGTGGTATGCCTAAAACCGTTTTCTCCAATTCCCGATATCGAAATTTGTTGGGGCGCAGTAGACCGTATATCTTAGAGAGATCTTGATCAATGGCTGAAACTCATATCAACGATTGAAGTAGTGCAAGGATTAATCATTTGAGGATGGGCCAAGAGAAAATGTCATGGATGTGTGATGCCCTCAGTGGCACATTGGGGTGATAAGCAGTCTACGTGAAACTATTTTCTCCAACCCCCGATGTCGATAGGCACGTATAAAAGGAGGGTCCCCAACATTATTTTATGATATTTTGAAGCATTCAAATGTTTGGAAATTGGTGCAAAGAATACATTTGAAACTCAAGCTCAAATTCGTGATTTCTTCGCCACTTAATAGGTATTTTTCACCATGGCCGCTAATCCTGTCATTTTATCCATGAATGAGCAAGACATCGCTTCTAGAGAAGAATCCCTAATTGACAGGGAATCCAACGTTTTCGACACAGAGATAACAGCCTCACCTGTTTCTGTGTCTAGATCAAACTTGTTAGACAATGTTGGAATGTGTATACCTTTCCTCGAAGCGGCTCAAGCCTCCATCACCCCTTATGTCATAGAAGTAGTCTTTCCTTTCCCTAAGTTCGTGAGTTGGTGTGAGGAGCAGTATTCTCAGGAAGAAAGATTCATTCTGAATAAAGTAGGGTCATAGATTTTATACGAAATAGACAGTCCGTCGCTCTGACACACCCTCAGTATACTAGAGTTCTCCCCCACAATGTCTGAGCCCTTCGAGGAGGAGAAAATGATCACAATTTATAGAGAATTCCCATCAGAAGTAAAAACCATGTTTATGCAAACCATTGTCAAACTTGAACACCATTTCGAGATTTTTTCATTGCCTGCCAGTGTAAGTATCATGGTCATCGAAGTCCAGTGGGCTTGTTCTCTGCTTAGTCAAATTTTAGGGTTGGATAATGATAGGTTTGTGGTAGAATTCATGTTAGGTTTCCTGTTGACATTCTTTATGTCAAGGTTTGGTCTGTCGATCTGTGTCAATTTTGACAAATTCATAGCTAATAATATGCATCAACAACTGGTAAACTTCAATTCATTGAGACACTTCAGATACTACATGCACTTGTTGAGAATGTTCATGGAATCTAACAAAACCAAATTTATTGAGACTGCGTTTATTTTGATTGAGTGTAAAAGGATCACTATGTGTATCTTCATCAATAAGATTATGTCCAGGGTGTATAGTCTTATCTTCGGTTCAGACCTACCAAGGATTCTGCAGGAAATGAAAATCTTCTTAAAACCAAATCTAGAGAGAAGGGTAGGAGATTGGATGTTTTTCATATAGTCCATTGTGATTTGGGTATATGGCTATAAAGAAGGACCTTACCTATTACCAGTCTTTCTGACTCCCAGAATTTTTGCTTTGGAATTCATCAGACAAAGGGTCATCTCCTAGACATAACATTTTCTGAAATCACACAAGGCTTCTAACTTAAAATTTCCTTTCATAGTAGGACCTTTTGTGGTGAAGAACAAGTCTTGTTTGCCTTGGATCCAACCCAAACTCAGTGAATTTGGGTTCACATAGTTGCAAGGGAGAAAATATGATCTGCATCAGATCATATCAAAGAGAATATTGCTAAGCAAACAAGGCCCCTATGAACATGTTAATTTGAAGGATTCAACATGCAAGCTAATCTAGAAACCTGTGTAGATATGGAGGTCATTGTGCAGCATGATCAGACAAAACAAACAGAACCAGTCCTCCAGTAGATCCCAACACAGAAACCTACCCCTAGGTTGGTTGTCAAAGCTCCTAAGATGAGTGTTTACAATAAGAGGAGTATCTCGGAGGCCCTGGGTGTCAGTAGTCAGCAAGATGTTCCCAACAAAGTGAAAATTACATCACCCTCTCAAGTGGTTGACCTGGAAGAAGAAGAACCCAAAGAGAAAATGAGAATGGATATGTTGGAGGGTGCAACCAAGAATGAAGAATCTGGTACATGAAGCGTGACACAAAGTGAAAGCAACCCAAGGGTTTTCAGCATTAAGAAACAAATATTTAGCAAGACACTTGGGGCAATTTATCAATCCAAAGAGGACTTGATGAACCAGTATATTGTAAAAGGAAGTATGGCCAACAATGAGATAAGAGACTTGTTGCCCGGAGTAGAGAAGATCTCCCAGCATAAGGCGTCCATGTTCTCAGTCAGATATGTGGAAAGAAAAACATTTAATATAGCCATAGCATATGATGATAAAGTGTCTGAGATCAAGATGCACTATGATAATATTGGTGCCCTAGACAAAGTAAATTTCACAGGAATGCTAGTGACATTCTTTATTCGGATTACCTAAGTTTAAGTCTGAAAGTTTCAAGATTAACAACGCATGCACTCAAACTAGATGGACAATTGAAATAGGAAAAGGCATCCAACAAAGCCTGGTTGACACAGATAAAAAGGTTAAAATCTGAAGGCCCTCAAGGGGTAAAGGCTTCTTTGGATGAGAAATATAAGATGATCCAAAGCCTAAATAAAAAGCTGAAGATGTTCCCTACAGATCATCCACAGCTAGCGGATCTAGCTGCTTTAGAATAGGAGAAGGAAACATTCATACAAGAGGCACTCAATTACAAAGCTAAAGTGTTGCAGTTAGAAAAAGAGAAAGAGAATTGGTCACAAGCACAGGTAGCAACATCAGATATGGTTGTCGTCACACCTGCTAATACAGAGGTTGGATCGAGCACTGAGGGGTTGGTTCAATCTATGTCCCATGTAAGCTTAAAAATAGGGGATATCAAGGGCCTCAAAGAGGTCATAGAAAAGTTGAAGCAAGAGATGAAAGTGAAAGATGAGAAGATGGATCAACTCCACAGAGATAATCAAGATTTGCAAGAGAGAGTGAGCAAGTTGAAAACAAGTTTAAAGGGAAAAACACTATTACAAGGGGCTAAACATGTGATATGGGATGTTATTGTTGCAGAGGCTACTAAATTCAGGGTTTATCTGAGTTTTATAAATGACAAAGACAGCATGGTTGCCACAGCCTGGATTAAGTCTACTGTTGTTAATGAAGTATTGGCCAAGAAACCCTCAAAATGAGACCAAAATGCTATTGATTTGATAAATTTTGTGCCCAATGCTGATCTTCATACTATTGGGGTAAATGATAGAACTATGTTGATTATTTAGGCCAGAAGGATCATCGCCAAGCATAACTTGCTTAAATCGGTTCAGAACAAAGCTATGCAGATGGACCCCAGTATACAAGAGTTTAAAGATACATTTGAACAATTGTTTATCAAGGGCCTCCCACCATTTTGGGATGGAAAAGGTTCATTATTCAATAAATAATATTACAACTCTCTCCTTATTCAGTGTAGGATGGACCACTCCAAATTTGAAGTTGTGGAGGAAAGTCTGAAAGGCCCAAGTCTGGTAGAGTATTTGGCTATAGACTTCGAAATTTTGAATAAATTTAAAATAGTGAAGTTTGGCCTGCTGACTATGTCTTATGCCACATGCATTGACTTGGATATTTTGATTAAAGAGATGATGGATTATGAGATTCCCTCAAACTCACAATGGAAGGAAATCGCGTGATTGGGCAAGACGAAATGTAGTTTCCCCAGAACCAGTAAATGATCTCTAGATGTCACCAAATTTGCAGATTCGATAGAAGATTAGAGCGAGACAGATGGCGCAAAGTAATTAGAGCAATCAGAGAAATTTGTCCCCAATTTTGTAACATTTTTTGCTCATCATTGTAAATTGGTTCATATACCGAGACTATCAGTTCAAATTATTAAATCAGTTTTAGAAGCTGAAACGCTTTAGTTTCAGTCGTTGTAATCAAATTGTATAAATACTAGGATACTTGAATAAATTAATGTTGGCAGAAGTGCAAGAGCACCTTTTGGTTGTTTCGAACTCTATTGTAATTTTTTGAATCTGAATTGAATATAAATGCAGAAGATTTTAAAGTCTCCATGAAAATATTCTAAAGGGTGGTGATATGAGCTTTGTTTCCCTTCATTGTATGTATTTCTTGTGACCTATCATTTCATTTACATTTTATTTTGTTTAAACTAGAGAGTTAAAGTCTAAGAATAAACTAGAGAGCTAATTTAGAATCCATTCCTTTAATGCTCTGATGCAGTCATATGTTTCTCTTTCCTCTTACCACTCTATTTAAATTTAAGAATAACTCAGATTCATCGCCTCATTTAGCCTTTATCATCTGGAGAGTTCTATCATCTGAGCATTGTTTTCATTCACTTCCATAATTTTGACTCCCTTTCATTGCCAACAACTTTATTAAAAAAACCCAAAACAAACCAAATCTAGCCACCAATTTCCAAGGAAACATCAAGTGACATGAGAGAGCCCTCTATGAGTTGAACAGGCTAGTGCTTTAGCTCTAAAGTAGGTTGAAACATTTACCTATGTCGTTTTTCTTTTCATCTAGACAAAATTTACAAAGTGCTAACATTCTAGCGTCGTTTCCAGGGACGAAACTAAAAAATATTCCCTGGGAAAAAAGACTTAAATCTTTAGTTTGATCCCTGAGGGTGACAGTGGATCAAGTACTTTATTGGCTGAGATTATTTTTACCCTGGTGACTCTGTTACTCAGAGACTAGTTGCACTACACCGTGTGAGATAAAAATCTTGTCTCCTAAGAGAATTCACACTAGGAGCAACCTAGACCCAGAAGTTGCAATCCATGTGTCCGACCCTGGAAAGCTTGTACATAAAAGAAAAAAAAGGCTAGTAACCCCAGTGTTCCGTCCAAACTGATATTTGTCTTTTCCCAAAGATGGAGTGACTAGCATTGAAGACCTTGAGTTTGACCTGAAATTTGAACAGTCCCTATTTAGGACTAAATCTGAATCTCGTTTAGACGAGACCATATTTGACGAAAAGAGATTCCAAGATTTGATTCTAACTGTGTTTGTCAAGCCTATAGTGATCCCTGCTTGAAACCAACATCCTCTCTGACCCCTTACATCATCCATGGCAGCCAGATTTTCTCCACTCATACTACCCACTCAATTGCACAATTTACCTCCGGACTAGAACCTAAGAATCAAATTGTATGATGCTAAAGGAAATATATCAGCTCATAATCATCTTGACTGGTTCAATGATTTCATAGACTTAGAAGTGGTGGACTTCGAAGATGTGAAGATGAGGATGTTTACACAAAGCCTTGCAGGAGAGGTAAGGCAGTGGTTCAAAGCCCTTCCACCAGCTAGTATAGCAAATTTCGTTGCCTTCGAAACTAGTTTCATTACAAAATGGGGAGATAAGAAAAATCCCCTTCAGTCGTTGACCCAATATAAGAACATGAAAAGATCACCTGATGAAATAGTGCAGGATTTTTCAACAAGATTCGTGAAGGTCTATAATTTGATTTCTGCTAAGGTAACCCCCCCCCCTAAAGTTTCTCAACTCAGATATGTTGATTCTTTTGAAAGTGATTTTTCTTTATTATTGAGGGAATGAAGATCTGCCACATTATATGATATGATGATAGATTCCATTGAAGTCGACGTGAACCTAATGGCTTCAGGAAAGATGAAAGCTAACTTTGGCAGGGACATGAATAGAACTCAGGATAAAGCACAAACTTCGACATCACAAACATCAGAAGAGAGGTTTGAGGAAATGATGAGAAACATGGAGATAATGGCCTTGGGAAATAGGCATAACCCTAGAGAACAGGATAACGGTCCACCCAGAAATCCGAGAATACAAGCCATTCCACAGATTAGACAAAGAGAGTAGAGAAACTAGGGGAATCGGGCATCTCAAGCAGATCAGGTGAATCAAGCAAATCAGGGGAACCGAGGAAATCAGGGGGAACAACAAATAAGACCTCCTTTTAAAAATAATTATGTGAATGAGGATTATGATGGATATTTTGAAGACAACATGAACTGTTGAGATGATGAAGAAACAAAGGTATTTCTGACCAAAGAAGAGCATGACCAGTTCATGGATGTAGGTGAGATATTTTTTCAAGATGAAGAAGAAAGAGTGTCGGTATAAAGAGAAGATTATGAAACTGGATTGAAAAACGCCATCATGCAATTCCAAAGGCAATATAACCTTCGAAATCAAAAAATATCTCCAAACCCTCCAAAGGGTAATCCTCCAAAGGAGAATTCCACCAAAGAAGCTCAAAATAGTATACCTTCTTCTACTCGGCCCAAAAAAGATTCAACTGCAAAGGACTATGTTGTGAAAGATTCTACTGCAAAGGAAACTGTGGAAAAGGGGAAGCAGAAAGAAAAACCTCGGAAAAAATTATTGACAAGGAAATAAATGGTCACCAAAGAGGTAGAAAAAACTTCATCCTCTTTTGATTTCGAAAGTGAGATGGCTAAGATAAAAATTTCGGTACCATTTAACGAATTGATCAAGAATAGTGAGTACAGAAATCAAATCATCAAAATGCTTAAGATGGGACAAACCTCTGATACCGTGAACATACAAGATGATCACCCAACCATCCTATTTGGTCCAAGAATAGAAGAAAGCAGTGAAAATGAAGAAGTCACTCATTTTTATGTCAGCTTGAAAATCCACGACATGATTCTGCACAATACTATGCTAGATTCTGGAGCATCTCACAAGCTGGTGCCCAAAGTGGTCATGGACCAATTAGGTATCGATATCACAAGACCTTATCAGGACATATTTTCCTTCAATTCAAGAAAGGTGAAATGCCTTGGCATGATCAAAGACATGGTGGTTTCTTTGGCACAAATCTCATCTAAGAGTATGGTGATGGACGTAGTGATCCCTAATATCCCTCCAAAATTTGGTATGCTATTTTCCAGGTCATGGGCTGCAAAACTAAAAGGAACCCTATAGATGGGTATGTCATATGCCACTATTCATGTCTTTGGTCAAGACAAAATATTGTATAGGGAGGTTCTTCTTAAATATATTGTCAGCAATAAATCACAGCCTAGCAATCATCCTATCTATTCGGTAGAAACTGAATTAGGGTCCTCTATTTTCTTCAATGACATGTGCTCTGAAGAAGAGGAAACAGAAATCATTATGGCTAACAAAAATGAGCTTGAACAACAAATGGAGGAAATTTCATAATAGAAAGGTGATGCAGAGGATAAGATTTGGAAAATCAATTTTGATGGAGCTGCATGCAGAGAAGGAGCTGGAGCTGGCATATGGATCAATCATCCCAAATGAGACTCAAAGTTATGCTCTTACAAACTTGTTTTTTAATGCACCAATAATATGGCCGAATATGAAGCGTTAATATTGGGGCTGAAGGTCTTGGAAGAATTAGGTGCCAAAATAATTGTTGTACTTGGAGACTTTGAGCTTATCATAAATCAGATCAAAGGCATCTACCAAGAAAAACATCCCAGACTTAGGGCTTACAAAAACCTGGTACTAGACCTCCTTGAGAAATTTTCAAAATGCAATCTTTCAGCAATTCTAACAGAACAAAATTAGGTTGTTGGTGCCTTAGCTACTTCAACAGCAGTGTTCAAAGTCCCAATTTTACCTGAAAAAAGCTACAAGGTTGAAGTCAAGTACAAGAAACAATACCATAAAATATGAAGAACTGACAAGTTTTTGAGAACGACAAACAGATAGAAAGCTTCCTGAAAATGGAGAACGAGTTTGAGAATTTAAACATCGATGATGAATACTGCAATGACGAAGTGGATGTAGATGCTTTCACAAAAGAAGGATATTTTGACAGTCAGATTGTTGGCAGAGATATTGCACAGTTGAAAAGCAACATCATTCCTAAAGGTCTAGTACCATTAGAGAAACATTTTGATAATAATAACGTGGTCAGAAGTCCAAAGATTACAGTAAATGAAGGTGACGTGGAATATTGCAATATTGAGACTCTAGAGGATCCAAAGATCGTTAAGTTGTCCAGAAAACTCAGCCCTAAAGTCAAAGAGAGGTATGTGAAATTAATGAAGGAATTCCCTGATGTCTTTGCTTGGAGCTATGATGAGTTGAAAGTTTACGATACTAGTATAATCCAACATGTTATCCCAATAAAGGAAGATCACAAGACATTCAAACATAAATTAAGATGAATAAACCCTCTGTTGTTACCATTGATAGATAAAGAAGTAAAGAAATAGTTTGAAGCAAAAATTATAGTGTCTCTGAGGTTTTCTAAATGGGTGGAAAAATTGGTGCTAGTTAGAAAAAAGTGTGGGGAAATCAGATTGTACGTGGAATTCAGGCACCTAAATAAAGTATCTCTTAAGGACAATTACCCATTGCCCAAAATGGATCATATTCTACAGAAGGCGGTGGGCTCTGAGAAGATCTCAATGTTAGATGGTTTCTCAGGATACAACCAGATCATGGTACATCCTGATGATCAAGCAAAAATGTCATTCACCACACCATGGGGAACATTCATGTACGCCAAAATTCCATTTGGACTTATGAATGCAGGGGCAACATTTCATAGAGCTATGGACATAGCTTCTGTCAATTAAAAATACAAGTTTATTGTTATATGCCTTGATGACATTACCGTGTATTCTGCCTCATATGAAGAACATATTAAACATCTCAGGAGGGCATTTGAAAAGTGCAGGAAGTTTGGTATATCATTGAATCCGAAAAAGTCAATTTGTTTCCATGGAAGAAGGAAAGCTCTTAGAGCACATTATTTCAAAAGAAGGGATAAAGGTAGACCCCAATAGAGTTGAGGGGATCTTGAAAATTGGCATACCCAGGAGCAAGAGGGAGGTACAATCCTTCCTGGGCAAAGTGAATTTCATGAGGAGATTCATTCCCAATTTGGCTGAAATTATAAAGTATATCACCAACATTCTAAAGAAATGAAATGAAATCAAGTGGATTCCAGAGGCTAGAAAATATTTTGAAGACATCAAAGTGGCCTTGACGAAGGCTCATGTACTAACTAGTCCTAATTTTGAGAAATATTTCATACTTTTCTTTTTTTCTTCAAAACACACAATTGCAGGTGTATTACTCCAGAAAGATGACCAAAATTTTGAGAATCCCATAGCATACTACAGTAAGACATTAAGAGATGATCCTTTGAAATATGACATAATGGAGAAGCAAGTTTATTCTTTAGTCAAGGCATTGAAAGAATTCAGGGTTTATATCCTACATTCACATACCACTGCTTATGTTCCCAGTAGCTCAGTGAAGGACATATTGACATGGACTGATCCTGAAGGAAAGAGGAGAAAATAGATAGAAGTATTGTTAGAATATGACTTGGATATTAAACCCACCAAGTTGATTAAAGGACAGGGACTCGCTAGACTGATGGCACAAACAAACTGCAAACTCTTGGGAATAAACTTCACTACAGATCTATCAGAAAATATAGCAAAGGAAGAAATGGCGACTCCACAAATATCTCAGAATTTTCTTGACTCTACGTGGTATGTGGATATCGTATTTGTGTTGAAGAATTTGTAGGCTCCTCCTGAGTACAGTAAAACAAAAGATAGATTCTTGAAACTTAAGGCAACAAAATTTTGTATAGTAAACGAATTGTTGTACTGGAAGGATCCAGGGGGGATTTTATTGAGTTTTTTGATAGAATAAGAAGCAAAGAAAACCATCAGAGATTTCCTTAAGGGTGAATGTGGAGGTCATCATTATTGGATGAAAACTGTGCACAAAATTTTGAGAGATGGTTTTTATTGGACTAGCATTTTTTTTTTATGTTTATAAACAATTTTCAAGATGCCATGAATGTCAAATATTCGATGGGAAGGGAAAATTGCAATCTCTACCGTTAAAACCCATTTCACTGGAAGATCCTTTCAGACAGTGGGGCCTGGATTTTATAGGGAAGATACATCCACAATCCTCAGCTCAACACAAATGGATTCTGACAACGATCGATCATTTCACTAAATGGATTGAGGTAGTGCCCACCAGACAAGCTACAGATGATGTCATCATTCAATTCTTAGAAGATAATATTATGTCTCGGTTCGGATGCTCAATCAAAATTGTAAGAGACAATGCAGCAGCTTTCAAGTCTAAGAAATTGGAGAAATTCTATAGAGATTACAACATCACCCTTGGTCATTCCACATCATATTACCCTCAAGGGAATGGGTTGGTTGAATCTTTGAATAAAATCTTGGTCTGAATCATCAAAAAATTGTTGCAAGAGAATAAAAAGGCATGGCACAAAAATATTATCCACGCACTATGGGCCGACATGATATCCCCAAAGAGATCTATTGCCACATCTCCTTTCCAGATCATTTATAGTACAAAATTTATTTTCCCTACTGCATTGGGATTACCGGTAATGAAGTTGTTATAGGAGCAAGAGGCAGAAATAGACACTAGTAGAAGAAGAGATGATGAGCTCATCAATGTACATCAGACCAGAGAAAATTCCTTCCATAACGCCCAACTATGCCAAGACAAGATCAAAAACTCTTTCGACAGACATACCAAGGTGGATGACTTCGAACTAGGAGACTGGGTACTAAAATGGGATGCCAGAAAAGAATATAAGCGAAAACATGGTAAATTTGATAACCTATGGATGGGTCTGTTCAAAATGGCATCTTACCATGGGAGTAACTCTTATTTATTAGAGGATATTAATGGAGAACTCGCCAAAGGAGGGCCTGTGAATGGCAGGTTCCTCAAACATTACGTTGTTTGAAAAATCATCACCCTGCCATTCATTGTATATAATCATTTTATGTTTTTATTTATACATGAAATGTTGGAATAAAAGAAGCATATTTGAAGCCCGAGGTGAAGGCCCTGAGCTATGCTAGGTAGATTTTAAGTTTTTGAATAAATATCAGTGGATTCAGATCACACTAATAGACCACAACCCAATGGGTATGCACTTAGTATTTAGTTCTTTGCTACCTCGCGGGGAGGATAGCATCCCCAGTTGGAGCCTATGTTATCATCATAAAAAAAATTGGATCATGATCCAGGTTTCAGAGATTCAGCGAAAATCCACATCGCTATGGAAGTATGATAGTTTGGAGGATCAGGTATTATATGGCGGTATGTGGGTAAATATAGCAGAGGCACGAATGGTAGGAATTGGCAGACCATCGATCTAGAAGCAGCCCAGATTAACGGTTAAAGTGCATATATGGGAATGAAGCAGCGCGGAAGATAATTATTCAAAGGAGGGCCAGGAAAAACTACTATGGTTTTGTTCATGGACGTGTGGTGCCTCTAGAGGTATATCAGGGAAAAAAGGGGTCTGCCTAAAACCATTTTCTCCAATCCCTAATATCGAAAGTTGTTGGGGCATAGTAGACCATAGATCTTAGAGCGATCTGTATCAATGGTTGAAACTCATATCGGTGATTGAAGTAGCGCAAGGATTAATCATTCAAGGACGTGTTGGGGAAAACTGCCATGGTTTCATTCATGGATGTGTGGCACCCTCAGAGGCACATCGGGGCAAAAAGAGGTCTACCCAAAACCATTTTCTCCAACCCCCGATGTCGATAGGCGCGTATAAAAGGAGGGTCCCCGCCATTATTTTATGATATTTTGAAGCATTCATTTTATCCATGAATGAGCAAGACATCACCTTTAGAGAAGAAGCCCTAATTGACATGGACTCCAACATTTTTGACACGGAGATAATAGTCTCACCCATTTCTATGTCTAGATCGAACTTGTTAGATAGTGTTGGAATTCATATACCTTTCCTTGAAGCGGCTCAAGCCTCCATCGCCCCTTACGTCATAGAAGTAGTCTTTCCTTTCCCTGAGTTTGTGAGCTGGTGTGTGGAACGGTATTCTCGGGAAGAAAGAATCCTTATGAATAAATTAGGGTCAAAGGTTTTATGCGAAATAGACAATCCATTGCTCTGGCACACCCTTAGTATACCAAAGTCCTCCCCCACAATGTTTGATCCCTTCAAGGAGGAGAAAATGATCAAAATTTATAGAGAATTCCCATCAGAAGTAAAAACCATGTTTCTGCAAACCATTGTCAAAATTGAACACCATTCTGAGAGTCTGTCATTGCCTGCCAGTGTAAGCATCATGGTCATCAAATTCTAATGGGATTTTACTCTGCTTAGTCAAATTTTAGGGTTGGATAATGACAAGTTTGTGGTAGAAGTCATGTTATGTTTCCCATTGACATTCTTTATGTCAAGGTCTGGTCAATCGGTCCATGTCAATTTTGACAAATTCATAGCTGATAATATGCATCAACAACTGGTAAACTTCAATTCATTGAGACACTTCAGATACTACATGCACTTGCTGAGGATGTTCCTGGAATCTAACAAAACCGAATTTCCTGAGACTTTGTTTATTTCGACTGAGTGTAAAAGGATCACTATGCTTATCTTCATCAATAAGATTATGTCCAGGGTGTATAGTCTTATCTTCGGTTCAGACCTGCTAAGGGTTCTAGAGGAAATGAAAAGCTCGTTACAACCAAATCCAGAGAGTAGGGTAGAAGATTAGATGTTGTTCATATAGCCTGTTGTGATTTGGGTATATGGATATAAAGAAGGACCTTACCTCTTACCAGTCTTTCTGAATCCCAGAATTTTCGCTTTAGAATTCATCAAAAAAAGGGTCATCTCAGAGGCATAACATTTTCTGAAAGCACACGAGGCTTCTAACTTAAAATTTCCTTTCATAGTAGGACCTTTTGTGGTGAAGAACAAGTCATGTTTTCCTCCAATCCAATCCAAACTCAGTGAATTTGGGTTCACATAGTTGCAAGGGAGAAAATATGATCTGCATCATATCATATCAAAGAGAAGATTGGCGAGCAAACAAGGCCTCTATGAACATGAGAATGTTGAAGGATTCGACATGATGTCTAATCTAGAAACCTATGTAGATATGGAGGTCACTATTCAACATGATCAGACAAAACAAAAATAACTAGCCCTCCAGTAGATCCCGGCATAGAAACCTTCCCCTAGGTTGGTTGTCAAAGCTCCTAAGATGAGTGTTTACAATAAAAGGAGCAATTCAGAGGCCCTGGGTGCCAGTAGTCATCAAGATGTTCCTAAGAAAGTGAAAATTACATCACCCTCTCAAGTGGTTGACCTGGAAGAAGAAGAATCCAAAGAGAAAACGAGCATGGATATGGTGGAGGGTGCAACCAAGAATGAAGAAGCTAGTACAGGAAGCATGCCACAAAGTGAAAGCATCACAAGGGTTTTCAGCAGTAAGAAATACATATTTAGAAAGACACCTGGAGAAGCTTATCAATCCAAAGAGGACTTGATGAACCAGTATGTTGTAAAAGGAAGTATGGAGAACAGTGAGATAAGGGACCTATTGCCCGAAGTAGAGAAGATCTCCCAGCATAAGGCGTCCTTGTTCTCAGTCAGAGATGTGGAAATAAATACATTTAATATAGCCATAACAGATGATGATAAAGTGTCTGAGATCAAGATGCACTATGAGAATATTGGTACCCCAAACAAATTAAAGTTTCACAGGAATGTTAATGACATGATTTATTCAGACTACCTAAGTTTAAGTATGAAAGTTTCAAGATTAACAACACATGCACTCAAACTAGATGGACAATTGAAATAGGAAAAGGCATCCAGCAAAGCCTGGATGACATAGGTCAAAAGGTTAGAATCTGAAGGCCCTCAAGGGGTAAAGGATTCTTTGTATGAGAAAGATAAGATGATCCAAAGCCTAAAGAAAAAGATGAATATGTCCCCTACAGGTAATCCATAGACAATAGAGATAGCTTCTTTAGAACATGAGAAGGAAACATTCATACAAGAGGCACTCAATTACAAAGATAAAGTGTTGTAGTTAGAAAAAGAGAAAGAGAATTGGTCACAAGAAGAGGTAGCAACATCAGATATGGTTGTCATCACACCTGCTAATACAGAGGTTGGATCAAGCACTGAGGGGTTGGTTCAAGCTATGTCCCAGGTAAGCTTAAAAACATGGGAGATCAAGGGCCTCAAAGAGGTCATAGAAAATTTGAAGCAAGATATGAAAGTGAAAGATGAGAAGATGGCTCAACTCCATAGAGATAATCAAGATTTGCAAGAGAGAGTGAGCAAGCTGAAAACAAGGTTAAAGGGAAAAACACTATTACAAGGGGCTAAACATGTGATATGGGATGATATTGCTGCTGAGGTTGCTAAATTCAAGGTTTATGTGAGTTTTATAAATGGCAAAGACAATGTGGTTGCCATGGCCCGGAGTAGGTGTAATGTTGTTAATGAAGTATTGGCTAAGAAACCCTCAGAATGGGCCCAAAATGCTATTGATTTGCTAAATTGTGTGCCCACTACTGATCTTCAGACTATTGGGGTAAAGAACAGAACTACGTTGATTATTTGGGCCAGAAGGATCATTGCTAAGCATAACCTACTTAAATCGGTTCAGAACAAAGCTATGCAGATGGAGCACAATATACAGGAGTTTAAAGATACATTTGAACAGTTGTTTATCAAGGGCCTCCCACCAGTTTGGGATTTCAAAGGTTCATTATGCAATCAATAAAATTACAACTCTCTCCTCATTTAGTGTAGGATGGACCACTCCAAATTTGAAGTTGTGGAGGAAAGTCTAAAAGGCCCAAGTCTGGTAGAGTATTTGGCTATAGACTTCGAAATTTTGAATAAATTTAAAACAGTGAAGGTTGTCATACGGACTATGTCTTACGCCACATGCATTGACTTGGAGATTTTTATTAAAGAGATGATGGATTACAAGATTCCCTCTGGCTCACAATGGAAGGAAATCGTGCGGTTGGGCAAGACGAAATGTAGTTTCCCTGAAACCAGTAAATGATCTCCAGATGTCACCAAATTTGTGGATTCAATAGAGGATCAGAGAAATACAGATGGCGCAAAGCAATCCAAGTAGTCAGAGAAATTCATCCCCAATTTTGTAACATTTTTTGCTAATCATTGTAAATCGGTTCATATATTGAAATTATCTGTTGAACTTATTAAATCAGTTTTAGAAGATAAAACGCTTCAATTTCATCCGTTGTAATCAAATTGTATAAATACTGGGATACTTAAATGAATTAATGTTGGCAGAAGTGCAAGAGCACCTTTTGGTTGTTTCGAACTCTATTGTAATTTTCTGAATCTGAATTGACTATAAATGCAGAAGATTTTGAAGTCTCCATGAAAATATTCTAAAGGGTGGTGATATGATCTTTGTTTCCCTTCATCGTATGTATTTCTTGTGACCTGTCATTTCATTTACATTTTCTTCTTTTTAAATTGGAGAGTTAAAGACCCAAAATTCATCATTTGATGCCCTTGGCTTAAGCAATTTAAATTGTATGTACGTTTCTTCTTAGCTAATTCAGAATTCATTCTTGTAATGCTCTGATGCAGTTATATGTTTCTATTTCCTCTTACCACTCTATTTAAATTTAAGAATAACTTAGATTCATCGCCTCATTTAGCCTTTATCTTCTGGAGAGTTCTATCGGTTGAGCATTTTTTTCGTTCACTTTCATAATTTTGACTCCATGGCCCTGAGTGTTCCTCCCCTTCATTGCCAACAACTTTATTAAAAAACCCCAAAACAAACCAAATATAGCCACCAATTTCCGAAGAAACATCAAGTGACACGAGAGAGCCTTCTCTAAGTTGAACAGGCTAGTGCTTCAGCTCTAAAGTAGGTTGAAATAATTACCTCTGTCATTTTTCTTTCCAGTCAAACAAAATTTACAGAGTTCCAATAGGTGCGATGATGCCAAAAGCTAAGGAAAAGTCAAACTTCACGAATGTTCTAGAAGGGGATCTTCTAGAAGATGAGATGGCCTTCGAACGGTTTGGATCTTACTCACTTTTATGATTTGGTGGGATCTTTCTAATCTCCTCATCCATCTCTCTTTTACACTATATAAAGAGGGATCTCTCATGGAAAAGGCTAAGGTTTAATAGGCTAATATTTGTATGGAGAGTTCTACTTCTTCTTGTGAGCTTTGCTTTAGTTCTACAAGTTACATGGTGGATCTTATTCATTCAAAGGCTATGAAGAAAAGGTGTGTGTGTTAGAGAAAAGGGCTATCGAAAGGGGACCTTGCGACATCAAGGCTTTGGTTGTAATCTCAACTTTTAATTTAATATGATACAACAATATGTTTCTTTCCCATAAAACTAGTCTTGTTTTATTGTATGATT
>JZKD02S0042836.1:0-53742 GCA_000966675.3 Picea glauca
CATTTAGTTTTTGTTTAATTCTTGTTAATAGCTTAGTTGTTTTCTTTCTAACCTTTTACCATACAACTGTCATGACTAGCAGAGCCCAACTAGGCATGTAAGCACTCACTTTTTGTTCACACAGTGACGAAAAGAGTGCAACCAGTTAGATTAGTTAGTTTGTTTAATAGTTAGTTTTAATTAGATTAGTTTATTAGTTAGTTTTATTTATTTTTAGTTAGATTAGTTTAGTTTGTTTTATTTATTTATAGTTAGATTAGTTATTGTAGATTGGTTTTCTTTTTCTAAGGACCTTAGATCAGCTAATGGAGCCACTAAACCCGTCAGGGTGGTTCATCCCAAATGGCTTGGGTTATTAGATAACCTCAGACCGGTTCCACTCTCTCAGTTGGTGGACGATCAATTTCACCCGTCAACAAATGGTGCTAGAAGGAGGGCCTGAAGTTAATTAATGGCACGAGGCGGTCGCAAGACTCCTCCACCACCTAATTGCTCACCTATAGTGACTAGAAGCCATTCAAACGATAATATTCCCCTTCAAACAACAACTACTTCAATCGATGATCCACAGATCACAGTGGAGCCAACAACCCCTAATCCTACAGGTGGTGACATACAAGAGATTGTCCGTCAATCTCTTATAAAAACACATAGTGCCTTAGCCCATTTGAGGCAACCAAACCATCCGTGGGGCCAACCTTTGGACTTCTCTGATACCAGAGAACAATTAGGAGGCACTGATCTCACTATGAATCCTTAAGATCCAATCTTAAATACTGCTGCAGGAGGATTTGAGATACCCCCTTCACCACCTCCATCATCTCCTTCCTCTTCCGGAGGAGATTCCTCTGATGAAGGCAATTATCCTTCTCAGCCTTCCACACCCACTACCCCAATGGCAAATAAGAACAACCCTACTATACCTTGGCTTGACCAGGCTGCCGTAGTCGTACCTAGAGCTCATCATCCTTTACCTAAGCATCCAGAGAAATGGCTTCCCAAGTTTGACCCTGACTAAAAAAAGATCGCCGAAGATCACATTAAATTTTTTATGTTAGCCATAAGACTCCGCAATGTCGAACATGAAGACGTTGTCTGTAGGTTTTTCCCTTATACTTTCGAGGGTAATGCATCCACATGGTACTTTGCCCAGCAACCCCATACCATCGTGTCTTGGGAAAAGTTTGAGTCATGCTTTTTGGAAAAGTTTGAAGATGGTAAAACCTCCGGAAGTCCTAGTCATGGATCTTTCTAGCTTAAGAATGAACCCAAAATAAAAAGTTAAAGACTTTAATCAAAGATTCTTAACACTTAAAAACCAAATCCCTGCGGATTCCATGCCTGCTGAGAGTCTTATAATAGCTTACTACACTAAAGCTTTGCATCAAAGCATAACTATTTGGGTTAAACGATCTAAGAAAGCCACGTTGTTAGAAGCCTTTGAGGAGGCCAGCTAGATTGAAAAATACATACTTAGTTTGAAAGACTCTACTAGCAACGAAACTGAAACTAGTTCTTCTTCCAAAAAGAAGATCGAAATCCTCCCCAGACCCACTCAAAGAAAAACACAACTTGAAAATTCTGATTTAGAAAACTTAACTAAAGTTGTTCAAAAACTGTCAAATCAGGTTATAGATTTGAAAAGGTCAACCGAAGAAGCTTCCTTGAGAAAAGGGCCCTACAAACCCCCATTTCGGAAGCCTTTTCCTACCAACCGACCTAATCCAACCACAGAAGGCCTAAATCTAGAAAGTTTGCAATGCGCCCTTCAAACAATTCTAGAAGCCCAAGATAACTTGACGCCCCCTGAGATTCTTGAGGAGGTAGTTGAACAAGAGACAGTCCAAGAAGAAGAGTCTTCTCCAAACATTTTTGGACACTTCTCGGATAGCATCTTTCAAGCTAACTTCAAGACAATACACTCCTACAATACCAGGAGTAAGACAACAAACAAAACTTCTACCGAAAACACTACAACTTCGCCTCCAAAGCAATCTAAATTAGCTGAGACTAAACAGAGTAATGTGAACCCCAACTTAGATTATGATGTTGTTGAAGATCTTAAAAAGTTAAGGGCTAACATTTCCATTTATGAGTTATTGAAGTTTCCATTTTTGCTACAAAAAATGTTACAAAATATCTTAGAGAATGGAAAAAATGGTAATTCTAATGGTAACAAGGTTATGCAGAACAAAGTCCCTCAGAAGACTTCCATTAAAAACAATCCTGATCCTCAAGATAAAGGAAGCCTTCCTGTAAGTAATGTAAATAATGTAAATAGTGCAGATAAAGTAGCTTTAGAAACTGCGAGTAAAAAGCCACAAGCTACTACTCTTAGTACTCGCAAAAACGTACCTCCTTTCCTATTAACTTTTGAGATCTTTAATAGAAACATGCACAATTGTATGGTAGACTCAGGAGCATCATCCAATGTGATGCCTTGGTCTGTTTGCCAAAAAATTAACGTGGAAGTTGAACCCTCAACTTTAAAAATCATACAACTTGATCGGACAAATGTTAAAGTTATAAGCGAACTAAAGAATGTGCTTGTTAGATTATCATCTAACCCCAAATTTCATCAAGTTATCGATATAATTGTTGTAGATATTACAGAAGTGTATGGTCTATTTTTAAGCAGGGATTGGTCCGAACAACTACATGGTTATTTCGCAATAGATTGGTCTCACCTATGGCTTCCAGACAACGACAAGCCTAACAAGATCAAAGTGAATCGTGAGTGTTATCTCAAGTTCACGGTCATATATTTGAATGATCCCAACGAACCATTTACACCTTCTGCTGATTCACCCGAAGTGCAAGGGATGGACACCTTCTTCGACAATTTTATGGCCAAGGCTTCACCTATCACCAATCCAGAACAGCAGTCCGAGATTGTAGCATATATGCAGCCAATAGCCTCTACGCGACGGTCTCATGTGCTCGATGGAAATCAAATTTGGTCTCTGTATTTCAATGGGTCAAAGTCCAATGAAGGAGCTGGAGCAGGCTACGTCATTATCGATCCAACAGGTAACAAAACATTGATACCATGTAGGTTGGAATTTGAATGTACTAACAATACTGCAGAATATGAGGCTTTACTGCAAGGTCTCAGAAAATATTTGGATATGAACATTCAAAATTTAACCGTTTTTGGCGACTTTGAAATAGTGGTTAGACAGGTAAGAGATTCTATCCACTGTCTATCTCTGCATCTCAAAATCTACCAGTCAGAGGTATGGAATTTAATGAATAAATTTTCCGCTTTCAATATAAATTCTATTCCTAGATTGAATAACTCTGAAGCAGATTTATTAGCTAATGTAGCTTCTAAACTTCTTCCTGCAGAAGGCTTGTCCCCAGATGCATTCTCCGTTGAGCTACTGTTTCGGCCATCCATTCCCGACAACATCATGAACTAGAGAGTATTTGAAGACGATCAATGGATTATTAACTTTCTGCACATGGAAGAAACCTTTCAAGGCGCGGTGATAGACGAACACACGCACGATGACAATTTGCGCAATTTCACGGTAATACCAGATCCGAGGACTCCTGAATATTCATCGACTATGGTAAACTCGATCCCTAAATCTGTAATTAGATTAGATAAGTTCTATGATTTTCAAGATAAAATTAAAAAGACGGTCAACTGTAAAACCAATAGTTCCTCGTTATCTTATGAAAATGTGAACTTAGGGACTAATGAAAATCCTCAGTGCATTAATCTCGGGTTAGGGTGTTCTCAACAAGAAAAAGATGCATTTATTAAATTGTTCAAAGAATTTAAAGATGTCTTTGCATGGACGTATGATGACCTTAAAACTTTTGACCCTAACATCATACAACATGTCATTCCGATGAAGCCCCAAACCTTACTCTTTCAACAAAAACTGAGGAAAATGCATTCTAAACTCGAACCGACCGTTCAAAAAGAATTGAATAAGCTCCTAAATTCTAAGATAATTTTTCCTGTTAGACACACTCAGTGGGTTTGTAACCTTGTCCCAGTCTGGAAGAAAAGTGGGGAAATCCGACTTTGCATCGATTTCCGAAACCTCAATAGAGCGCTTGATAAAGACAACTATCCTGTCCCGCCCATGGAACAGATCCTTCAACAGGTATCTGGTTCTAAGAGGCTATCCTTACTAGATGCTTTCTCGGGATACAACCAAGTCCTGATGTCTCCACCAAACCAACTGAAGACCACCTTCCGTACCTCGTGGGGCACTTATGCTTATCGTAAAATGCCCTTTGGATTGATTAATGCTGGCGCCACTTTTCAGAGAGCAATGGACATTGCTTTCCGAGGCTTAATCAATCAGTTCATCATAGTCTACTTAGATGATGTGACTGTATTTTCTAAAAACAAAAATGATCATCTAGATCACTTACGAGCCGTCCTACTGCGATGTCATAAATACGGCATCTCTTTGAATCTGAAAAAATCCATCTTTGCAGTAGAACAAGGAAAAATCTTGGGATTCATTGTGTCTAGTGAAGGGATGATTATTGACCCCGAAAGGACTCAAGTCATCGCAAAACTTCCCCCTCCTACATCCAAAAAATCTATGCAGTCTTTCTTAGGCCATATTAATTTCGTGAGAAGATTTGTCCCCAGCTTCTTCGAAATGGTCAGACCCTTGCAGAACTTGATTAAGAAAGACACCCAATATCAAGCTTTTAATGCAATAAAGAAGGCCATAATAGACGCTCCGTCTCTCATGAGCCCATATTTTTCTCAAGACTTTACACTCTACACTTTTGCTTCTGACTGTTCCTATGCCGCCATCCTAACCCAAAACAATGCCGAAAACAACGAAGTACCCATCACCTTCATGAGATCCACTTTCAAAGGCGCTGAACTTAATTACCCATCAGTAGATCAGCAAGCCTATGCTGTTTTCAAAGCAGTTAAGCACTTCTGATCCTATCTTTTGAAGTCAAGGACGAAATTCATTGTTCCCTACCCAGCCGTGAGGAACCTGTTAGTGCAAAAGGAACTAGGAGAGAAGAGAGCTAACTAGGTCACTTCCTTGCAGGAGTATGACTTAGAAATCACCCCAGCTCAAATAGTGAGAGGCCAAGGGTTATGCAAGTTAGTTGTTGATTCAACAACAGGATAGCAAGAAGAAAGCGATACGTCAAACCTAGGGCAACGCGATCAAAGTTTAATCTGTTGCGCACAAAACTCTGTCAGTCCTTGGTATGACGATATAAGATCCTGTCTTGAACATGGGTCATCCCCCCGTCACTTGGATCCCGCTAAAAGAAGAGCGTTGAGATTAAAGTCTGTCTCCTTTCATCTGGTTAATGGTATCCTGTTTCGTCAAAGTTTTGACGGCATACTGATGCGCTGTCTTGAAAAAGACGAAGCGGAAAAAGTCTTGCTCGAGTTGCATGTGGGAAAAGCTGGTGGTCATTTTGGTGGTGACACCACTGCCCATAAGGTTTTAAGAGCCGGTTATTAATGGCCCACGCTTTTTAGAGATGCCCATGCCTTGTGTCATAAATGTATCATTTGTCAGAAAGCATCAGGGTAGTTACAAAAACCAGCCTTTCCTTTGCAGCCCGTTTTAGTAGATTCCCCTTTTCAGCAGTGGGGCCTTGATATCATAGGTCCAATCAACCCTCTGTCCTCACAACAACACAAGTTTATTGTGACAACCACAGATTACTTTACCCGATGGTCTGAAGCTGCTGCGTTAAGAACTGTCAACACCAGTGAGGTAATTGCCTTTCTAAATTCGAATATTATCACTCGTTTTGGTACCCCTGACTGTTTAGTATTCAATAATGCTTCTTACTTTTCCTCCCTTGAGATGAGCGAGTTCACTTTGGAAAAAGGAATTAAGCTGAAGTATTCGGCTAGCTATTACTCCCAGGGAAACAGATTGGCAGAATCAACAAACAAGAACTTAATTAAAATCATCAAGAGAACGGTGGTTAAAAATCACAAGAATTGGCACAATGCACTGTTGAACGCACTGTGGGCTGATAGGGTAACACCAAAAGCTGTTGTGGGTAACTCCCCATTTTTTCTTGTTTATGGTAGAGAAGAAATTCTTCCACCTCACATTCTTCTTCCTTCACTTCAGCTATCGCAGAAAGTCCAAGAAGAATATTGTCCCCCTTTGGAAAACCAAATTAACGCTTTGATGAAGCTAGAAGAGGTAAGGGCCTAGGCTAAACGTAAGTTAGATCAACATCAACTATTGGTTAAAAGCTGGTTCGATTCTAACTCTGCTTCTGATAGGAATCTTGAAGTAGGTGACCCCGTTGATGAGTTTTTTGCACTACACATTGATCAAGATCAGGATTCTGAAAGTAATCCTCATGCTGATGTTTTCTTGAATAAAATCGCTAACCACCATTTTTTTCAGTTGCCTAGCAATCACATTCCAAAGGGACTAGTCCCTCTGGAAAGATTATTTGACATAAATGATGTGGCAATGAAAGTTAAAGGTTCCATTGATCGTACTGAGGTGATAGAATGCAATATTGGTACAGAGGAAGATCCAAAATTTGACAAGTTGTCGAGCAGTTTGTCAAAGGAACAAAGGGCTGAATATGCTGAGCTATTAAAAGAATTTGTTGATGTATTTGCTTGGACATATGAAGATCTTAGAACATACGATACACACATCATTGAGCATAAGATCCCATTGAAGGAAGAGGCCAAACCATTTAGGTAGAAAGTGAGGAAGATCAACCCCATGCTCATGCCTATCATGGAGAAAGAGGTAAAGAAGCTCTTGGATGCTCAGGTTATCGTTCCTTTAAGGTATTCTGAATGGGTGGCTAACTTGGTCCCAGTGAGAAAGAAGAGTGGAGAAATCAGACTTTGTGTCAATTTCAAAAACCTAAACAAAAGCTCCAAGAAGGAAAACTACCTCTTGTCCAAGATGGAGCACATATTACAGAGGGTAACAGGTGCATCTAGGATGTCTATGATTGATGGATTTTCTGGCTACATTCAGATTTTTATCTTACCTGAGGATAGGGAGAAGACAACTTTCCCCACTCCATTGGGTACATTCATGTATGCCAAGATGTCCTTCGGAGTGATGAACGCAGGAGAAACTTTCCAGCGAGCTATGGACACCGCCTTCATTAGGGAAAATGATAAATTTGTAGTCATTTATCTGGATGACATTATGGTTTTCTCCAGGACTGATAAAGAAAATTGTCATCATCTGAGAAAGGTCTTCCAAAAATGCAGAAAATTTGGTCTCTCCCTGAATCCCAAGAATTCATTGTTTGCTATGAGGGAGGAAAAACTAATGGGGTGCATAATATCAACTGAGGGAGTAAAGATTGATCCGAATAGGGTGGAATCCATCCAAACCTTAGCACTTCCTAGGTCCAAGAAAGAAGTTCAATTTTTCATGGGGAAGATTAATTTTTTGAGGAGGTTTGTTTCTAATTTTTCTGAACTTGTGAAGGACATTACAATCATGTTAAGGATAGGAAACAAAATAAAATGGGCTGTTGAATCTTGTAATTCCTTCGATCAAATAAAGAAGGTCGTGACCGAAGCACCCATTCTCATCAACCTTGATTACTCCAAATATTTTATGATTTTCTCCTTTGCTTCATTTGACATTGTGGCAGCCGTTTTGTTGCAAAAGAATGATGAGTGATTCAAGAAGCCCATTGCCTTTTTTAGCAGGGCATTGAGAGATGCAGAGCTGAAATATGACATCATGGAAAAACAAACCTATTCTCTGGTTAAGGCTCTCAAATCCTTAGGGGTCTATGTTTTGCATTCAAGGGTCATTGCATATGTCCCTTCAACTTCCATGAAGGAGATTATCATTCAACCTGACATAGATGGGAGAAGGAGCAAATGGATTTCTTAAATCCTTGAATTTGACTTGGAGATGAGACCCACTAAGTTGGTTAAGGGTCAAGGTTTAGCCAAGTTGCTGGCTGAAACTAATTGCAAAGCCTTGGGGGTAAATTTCATCAACGCTTTCTCATAAAATTGACAGGGTGATTTGTCTCATACGAGTTCTCAAGTCAGCCCTCCATTAGCAGAATGTGCTTGGTACAGGGACATCATTTTCTTTCTATAGAATTTATAGCCTCTTGATGGTATGGAAAAAAGCAAAGTAAGAGCTTTAAAGCTTAGATAAATTAAATATTTCCTCATTGATCAAGTCTTATATTAGAAAGATCCTCTAGGGGTGTTGTTGAGATGTTTAGAACCACAGGAAGCCCAAAAAATCATGTCTGATTTTCATGATAGTTTGTGTGGGGGACATAACTTCTGGAGAACCACGACCTACAAGATTCTCAATGTTGTCTATTTCTAGCCTAGCCTATTCACTGATGTTTTTGCTAAAATAAGGGCTTGTGTTAAGTGTCAGAAATTCTCAGGAGAACAACTCAAGTCCTTGCCTTTGAAGCCTGTGGTGGCTTCAGTACCCTTTCAGCAGTGGGGCCTAGATTTTATTAGGGAAATTGATTCGGCTTCTAGTGTTCAACATAGGTGGATCTTGACTGCCACATATTACTTTAACAAGTGGATAGAAGCTATCCCCACAAGGAGCGCTTATCACAAGGTAATCGTTGGTTTTGTTGAGAATATTATAGCAAGGTTTGGCTGTCTGAAAAGGATTGTCACTGACTGATAATGTTGTATCCTTTAAGGCCAAACCATTGATTCTATTCTGTGAGCAATTTGGAATTGCATTGATTCACTCAACTCCTTACTACCCTCAAGGAAATGGAATAACAGAGTCCTCTAACAAGAGCCTTATAAAGATCATCAAAAGATTGTTAGAGGACAATAAGAAAGCATGGGATTCAAAGCTCAAGTTTTCTTTGTGGGCTGACAGAGTCACAACAAAGAGATCTCTTGGTGTCTCTCCTTTTCATCTTGTATATGGAGTTCAGGCCATATTTCCTTCTCAGCTGGCCTTACCTGTGGAAAAATTCTTCCAAGACTGCCAAGGACAGCCTGATGATATGATCATAAGGATACGACAGCTAGTGAAAGTGCAACAAACTAGAGAGCAGTTACTGGACAAAGCACATCAACATCAACATAAGATCAAGCAGGATTTTGATAGGAGAGTAAGAAAGGAGGATTTCTAGTTGGGAGATCTAGTACTCAAATGGGATGCGCCCAAGCAGGACAAAGGAAAGCACGACAAATTTGATGCCTTGTGGATTGACCCCTTCAAAATATGTGAGAAGTTTCCGAATAATACTTACAGGTTGCAGAATTTGGAGGGTGATGAAGTTTTTGGAGGCCTTATAAATGGGCATTTTCTGAAGAAGTTCTTTGTTTAATCCATGAATGGCTTACTATGTCATTGTAAATATCGTTTTCTCTTTTATTTTCTGTTTTAATAAAGTGACTCCATAGTCCAATATTAAAGGCATTGAAGCTACAAAAGGAGTTCTTAGAGCCTCGCGAGGAGGTCTCTATACCCCATGGGGCCTAATGTTAACACATATTATGGATCAGGGGTTATTTTCCCTAGGAACTGACATTCTGGCGAGAAAATGGCCGAAGGAGGTGGCTAAAACCCCACAAAATGCGTTTTATCCTAAGTGGGGGCCCTGATGTGACTTTTTGGCATGGTGTGGTAAAAGGCTCATAGATCTGAGCGGCTTATCTTAGCGCGCTTAGATATACGCCCCCCCACTATTGTGGTGCCTCCTCGTTAAATCAGACCCCCCCCATACTAAACATCTTTCCGCTCCCCCCCCTCCGAGTAGACCACTTACCACCTCTGCTTACTGCCTTCTCTACTGCTAACACCTGTCTTCCACTCACCCATCTATCTACCTATCACATCTCCCTTTTTCCTATGCTGCCTATCATTTCCCAACGCGTGTCTTCCACTTCCCCTCCATGTCACCTTCCCCTTTTCACTTTGCTCCCTCTCTTCTCCTAACATGTAACCCCCATGTCACCTCTGTCATGTGGTTGTGTTGCCCCCCGACCACTCACATCCCTCTACCACCGCCTCTCCCATGCCACATCACCCTGGCACTTTGGCACCTCAGCACCTGTGTTCTAACGCCCACACTTTCCCAATCACAATTTTGTCATCGCGTCTTTCTGCCTAGCCGCCAATCACTTGTCGTTCCATGTCGGTTTGCGTCAACCATCTTGCTAGCTCCTCCCACTGTCCTCCAGGTTTGCCTGCTAGTCTCCCCGCAGAAGTCCAGCCATGCAAAAGTGGTTGCAATCAACATCGAAAGAAAAATCACAGTGACAGGTGTCACACTTGGCTTCGCCCATCTCAATCCCAATGAAGTAGTTAATGAAACTGGGTAAGGTTGTTGAGACATCGTCTCCTCCTATAAATGGAATGCCAGAAAGGGACCAACCGTGGAAGCAGGCTGTCAGGACCAGATTGATAGAGATTGTGTTTGACAAAGAAATGCATGGGTAGTCTGACAAAGGACTGTAGGCACATCCTACCATAAGATTGCATGCACAATCAACCTAAAAGGGAGTTCACCAACTCAAATATTTGACTATAGTGGTGAGTTGTTATGAGTATATGTAGGCGGTTTTGTTACTTTGTTATGGTCGATGGTTGAGCTAAGATCATGTATTGTAATGTCTTAATGAAGCTCTGGTTCTCTGGTTATGTAACTTGACATGAGATTTCTTGTTTAATGAAATTCAACCTCTATTTCCATTTTACTTGCGTGTGATACTAAATGTTCATGATCGAAGGATTTGCATGGATTATGGTGGCTGTGTTGTAATGGATGTTTGATTACAGTGTGGTTATAGCATTTTCAGTTTCCAGAAACTTTGAATTCAATAGGATCTTGTCTTCATAGTTTTTTCCTCCTTAGGCATGTTGGAAGACCTGATGTCAAGAGCAGACCTTTACATTTCCTCCTCAATTTCTTCCTCCTACTCATCCTTACTACAACCTACTGGCTGAAGTTGATCAAGAAATTGTTTGCTCATGCATACTACCCTAGTTTTCTGAGTTAAAATGATATTCTCTTGAGTCTGCCCCATTTGACCTCTTTAAATCCATTAACCATGACATATAACTTGATGGGTACTGGGCTTACCTTTGCCGCAATCTAGAGGTGACTTATGGTGCTAACAGACCCCACCTTAATGCAATTAATAATAAATGTAAAAGATAATTAATATGGTTAAATAATAATAATAATAATAATAATAATAATAATTATAAAGTGACTTAGAGAGGTCAGCCCTGTTGAGCCAATAGACGGATTTTTTGATTGGACAAGTCTAATATAAGTAAGGGATGATTCCCCATTGTGGAATCATATCTTCCTTGTGAGTTTGGAAATTTCAGCAGATACATCTACTAGGGAAAAGGTGCGCACCTGTCTTGGGCGCTAGTCTTCTAGAGTTTGAAGCACCCTCTTGTGTGCTAAGTCTTTCTTGGTGGTGAAGGGCTTTCTCTTGAAGAATATAGAAAAGGATTTGGCTGGGTTTTCTTCCCTTGTTGAGAAGGGTTTCCCATGATACTTCTTGTGTTCTTGTGCATGGTGTTTCTTCTTGTGATCTTGGTTTCTGCAACATTATTGTTTATGGTTAAGTTAAATTCTAAAAATGGAATGAACTTCATGCATAACCTAGCTTATGAAAAATCAACACATATCTCCTAGAATTTTCTGAAGCTGCGATATAGTTTTCCTATGACATCTGTTTCCCAGTCCTAGAAGTTATTTCTTCATCTGAGCCTTTATGAGATCATGCTTACTCTTGATTTCTTATGATTCTACAAGGATTTCATCAACTCTTATGGGGTATACTTGGTGTTGAATACCAAGTCTAAATAAGAAAGGATGAGTCAGACTTCAAACGAGTTCTGCTTCTTATCAAGGTGGCTTCATTATCCTTTGAACAAGTTTTATGTGAGTTCTTGTTCTAATGTTTGTTCATCTTTGGAGCCTTCTGCTCCTTGTAATCAATCTTCATATGAGATACTTGGATCTCAAAAATAGCTTCTTCTTCATCTTCTTTGGTACATGGATGTATACCGTCATGTTCATGACTTAGGTAGTTTGCTTCATGTCTCTTCTAATTTGTTTCCTTCTGTAACCTTCACTATAGATTCCTTGGGGTTATCACCCGTGACTTGAACCAAGGTTAACAAAATAACATGCAAGAATAATACTCTTTTGAGAATAGTAATAAACCAATAGCACGAATAATCGTCACAATAGATCCTTTAGAGATATCACTTGTGACCTGCCTAAAACAAAGATCAAAAGTAAGAAATACAATAATAAATGAGATCAACACTATTCTAGTGTTATGATCAAACATTCATTCATGGCAACCTAGAACCAACACAAGAGGTTTCTCCTAGAGGAGATGTTAGTTGTATCTAGTAAATGATTACATTAAGCATTTATCTCAATATGCTAACATGCTACCAAGTATAATACTTTTCAAAGATTGCTTCCTCAACTATAGTGTTTACTTATAATGGGGTAGTTATCAACTTGTCATGTGCAACTTTGAATCTTATCAACTTAATTAATCAAACCCGGAACCTAGAGTCTTGTCCTCAAGAATGAGTGTGTTGTTTTTCTTCCAAGTCTCCTTCACTCAAGATGAACAATGCTTTCTTCAACCTGTCTTCTGTACTAAGAAAATATGCTATCTTCACATAAAGTTGGGTTAGAGAATAAACTCTAAGATATCAACTTTAATCCATCAAATAACTTGACTTTAATTTTTGACCAAAGTTTAGTATGATGGTCGTAGCTTCAACATGCAACCTAGATCAAAATAATGTCATAACAAATAGATGCATATCAGAATAATAAAACCTGGGTTGCATTATTCCTCTAATTGTGTTGGATCTGAGATCCTTCTAGATCTATGGAGAGAGATCCCTTCTCCTGCAAATACCCTTTAAAGCTTAACAATTTAAACATATGTGAGTACATACCTCTGATAGTAGTGGGACCATCTGGTAGAAGTGGTAATAATTACCAACCCTTTAAAAACTTCAAGGGTTACGACAACTAGTACTGCAGCTAATACTTCAACCGATACTGCAACTGTACTTGATACTGCAACTACAACTTAGGGTTTTATGAGGAAACACTAATTTTTCAAACTTCAAATTTTGAAATTCTGATCCAGGGATTAGATGTGCTAAGCTGAGGCGAGTTTGTTGGAGCTGTTAGATTTCAAAAATTTCAAGTTTTTCCCCTTGAAACATGACCTGTGAAAATATGGACTGGTACTTCTAGTACTGGTTCTGGTTTCCTGGTTTTCTGGTACTTCTAGTTTTCTGGTACCAGTCAAAAATAGGGTTTGAATTTTCAGAGGTTCTGTCCATTGAAAAGGTGCACTCAAGATGCCAAAAAGTTCACTGGGGTAGGGCACACTTTTCTAGATGGTTTTTAGGAAAACAATCCTCTCCAACAAAAGCCCTAATTTTCTTGTACGACAACAATGACGTTTTTCTTTATGAAGTGAAAGATTCTCTCTTCAGTTTAGCTCTGATATCATGTTAAGTTTTGAGCTATTATTAGGTTTCTTTTCAATTTACTAGATAACAATAGTAGAGGTAGGATCATTGAGAGAAACACAATCACAAGAAACACAACATTTATCTTGTGAAACCCTCACGAGGGAGAAAACCCAACAAAACTTCCTTAATATAGATAGCCAATACAATGCCAAGACAATAAACCAAAACACTAGAGAATATCCAACACCGAGAAATGTGCCTCTCTCTTCCTTCTTCTCCCAACTACAACTACCAAACTTGCTCATTTGATGAGCGAATGAGTGAGTGTGATAATGAGGTGGTGGCTTCCTTTATTTATACAAGCTGGCAGGTGTTGGAAATGTGTCTCTTCACTGGCCAGGGCTGACTTGTCTTCTTAGTGGTTAAAACCACTTTAATTAGGCCTGGGGGCCGACTTCTTAATTTGCATAATACAATTAGGGTTTGACCAATCCACAAAAGGGGATTTGGTCAATTACAATGCACGACGTGATCAATCCACGAAAGGGGATTGATCAAATGAATAATAACTCGATAATAAATAGAATACTCTTTGCAGTTACAATACTTCAACACAATGTACTTAATTTGATTCAACCAGATCTTTCTAATCACCTGATCTCTCTTGATCTCCATTCCCATAATGAAGTTCATTGAACCAAGATCCTTCATATTGAACTTAGAGGACAACTGCATTTCCGCCCCCTTTATTGCATCCATGTTGTTTTCGACCAACAACATGTTGTCGACATACAAAACTACATATATGAAACACCCAACTTCTTCCTTGAAATATATAGAGAGATCAATATGACTTCTAACAAATCGCAAAATAAGGATGTTTGTGTTAAAATTTTGATACCACGTCCTTGGCGATTTCTTTAGACCATAAATGGATCTCTTTAGTTTGCACACTAGATCTTTGTTTCCCTTTACTACAAATCCTTCAAGTTATTTCATGTAGATTTCTTCTTGCAGGTCTCCATGTAGGAACGTTGTCTTCACATCCATTTGCTCTATCTCAAGATCAAATGGTGTAGCCAAAAACATTAGTATTCTAATGGAAGTTAATTTTTCAACAGCGGAAAAAATCTCACTGAAATTGACTCCCTCGATTTGGGAGTACCCTTTCGCTAACATTCGAGCTTTGAATTTCTAAACTTGATGTTATAGCCATAAAATTCCCTACTCATGCATACATGGCCTTGGCCCTCTTACTTGCATATTTTGTCAAAGCACTGCGTAGAATCTCTTCTTAAAAAACCATTTTTTAGAAGATGTATGTGTCCTGCCCCATTACAGGCCACGTACATATGCTTCCTTCCACTACAACTCATGTACAAACGCTTGTTGCACACTAAACAACCCACATATACTTGCAAAAGTTGCAAAAATTAAAAAGTTGTAAGGAATTCATTGAAATTCATGGGGCATTGGAGGTTTCCCAACCAATTCACCTACTATAGCCTGTCACCCAACCGAATAACTATCATTTTTTCATATAAAAGGAGTTGTTGGGGTCTCATTTCACATCCAAGCATATGAACAGTGAAACTCTACCCAATTTCACTTCCCCTCCTTGCCCAAGCTTTTGCTACCTTTTGTGAGATATTGCCTCAACATTCCCTCATCAACCCCTTCTTCCTCCATTCAATCCATTCCCTTCCTTGAGGTGATTAGAAGATTGAGATAAGAGGTCTATTCAAGGTGCACTTGGAGCATTATAAAGAGGAGGTGTGACCAGGTTCACAGAATGGTGGCCGACACAGATTGTGAGTTTCAGTCTTTGTTTGATGAATAAAATAATCTCTTTTCCCTGTCCCAAATGATGATGTTTTGTGTATTTTCATTGATTTATACTTAGCATTTGATATTTAACCCTAACTTATGAATATAACAACATGCTTGTAGTCCTTGGAACTACAAAGCTCGATGAGATCATCACCAGACGTGGGATCAAAGGTATAGTTACCTAATATTCTCTCTTATTGCTTTATTTTCCTTTGTTTTGGTATTTTTGGGGTAGAGTAGAGAATATATTAACTTTTATATGGTCATTCACTCTTTCTACATCTTAAACCCTGGTGTAGTTAAAGGGGGAATTTTCCTACTAGCATAACTTCAGACCATACTGGGGATCTCTCTAGGGTTTTTTAGGGGGTTTTGGGTTGATTGATTGGTTTTTTGTTTTCCTTTCGAGTTTTAGTCAAGTTTACCAAGTCTGTCAAGGAGTTCTGGTCACCTCCAAGGTGCATACCATATTTCCCCCCCTATAAGTCTACCTAGTATTTTTATTTTTGAAAAGACTCAGAGGTATGCATCCTATTTTGGGTCAGCCCACGTACATACGTGCTCTGTACAATAAACAACCCGTGTACATACTCAGGCTGCTGATGCAACAACCCACGTCTCTGTTTCATGAAAGTATTTTTTAATAAAGAGAGAGTTTGTCTCTTTCTTGATAAAAGTTCAAACTTCTTAGGAATTTCTTGAATCGGTCAGAGTCTTTGTCTGTGGCCATAGCTTGGGTTTAAATTTTGGTTTACTTGTTCCTTAATCTTCTTGTGTTTCCTAGCATTTTTAGCTTATTTTTAGCTTGAATTTTAAGGAAAATGAGTTTATTTTAACATCTTTTGTTAGTTCTGCTTTGATTGGAAGAACAAAAAAAAAAAAACCCTAGTTGCTTAGGTCTCTTTATTTCTTCGCATTTGCTTTGCATTATTGTTTGAAAAAGAAAATGACATTAGCACAATGTTGTGTTTTCTTTTCATCTTGAAATCATTTCAAAAGAAAAATAAGAAAGATAATCCTTCTTTGCTAGTGTTCTTATAAGTTTCATTTTGTGTAAGAGTCTTAACAACATCAGTTGCATTACCACACCTTTTGAGTAAATCAAGCATTAAAAATAACTCCCAATCTAAAATACATTAGACTTTTCTGTTTGTAGGGTTCCAAAACTAGTTTAGGGTTTTAGGGCCTTGAATTAGGTGTGAAGAGGAAAATCTTCAAGGCCACTTTAATCAAACATTGGAGTATGAGTTAGGGAGTGCTTTAAGTCCAGTGTCGTAAGAGTTAGTCGGGACCCCCCTCTAACACATGGGATAAACACGAGCTCGCGTGAGGAAAGGCAGCAAAGATAACCCTCCAAAGCTGGATTGAACATAGTGAGGATTGTATATTGAGGGTCTTTCTCGGGAATAATATTGACTTCATTTTCCTATGGATCTTCATGGACCTCGAATCTGTTGAAGATCCTCAGTTGTCTTCCAGACCATTATCTTTTGACTGTATCCTCTTGGTGACTGATTGCAAGTTGGAAACCTAGTTGCCCATATTTTACGAACTTACACAGGTGACTGTGTGGGTATACTGCGGTACCTAGGTTAGACGTCGGATCATGCTTCACAGAGTATACCCAAAGGGTGCTTCCGTGTTTGAGTTTCACTTGCACCGATTGGTTTCTCTAGTGTCAATTGGCGTAACTATCCTTCCCAATAGTTAGTCGTTTGCTTGATTTGCCTTTAGGAACTTTTAGCGTGTGCTCTGTGCTCCCCATTTTTCCATAGTGAGTTAGTCAGTCATTTCTTTGGGTCTTTGACCTAAGGTGGTAGACCGCCCACTTTGTTGGTGGTGAGGAATTTTTAGTCTTCCGCTTAGAAACGTGGAGATGCCTCTTTATAGGCATTGTTTTTGATAACATTGGTTCGTCAGAGTCAGTGTGTGAGACTTTTACGGACTTGAACAATCCCGAAAGGGGAGAACTTGTACATAGGATATTCATAGATAAAGTTCCTAATGATACCAACCAAGGAACCCCTTCGCAAGGGGATTCTTGTGCTTTTCCTTTCTTCAGAAACGTTGGTGTCCCTTTGATGGCCACTTTGTACATTCTTGGGTTGAATGTGGGACTACCGGTTTGGTTGGGTACCATTCCAAATGTCTCGAATTCTCTTGACGTTTCTCAGTTAAAAACCTTATGTCATAGGAATCATGTTGATGTTCCTTTGTCAACAAAGTATTCTCCTTCTCCTTCTGCCTTCTCTGGTGAAAGTACAACTACTAGTAACCGAAAGTCTAAACGAAATAGAAAGAGTAAGAATAGGAAGAAGAAATCACCAACCTCTGCGAGTCATGTTGGATATAGGTCATCAACATGTGCAAGTTATGTTGAATACCATAACCCAACCTTTGCAAGTCATGCTGGGGGCAAACAACCAACCTCTGCTAGTCATGTTGGAGAGTTGTCAACAACCTATGCGAGTCATGTTGGGGGAAATCTCCCAACCCATGTAATTCATGCTGGGGTAAAAAGTACAGTCACTGCTAGTCATGCTGGTAATAGGTCTATAGCCTCTGTGAGTCATGTTATCGACCAATCACCAACCTCTGCAAGTCATGTTGGAGATGTGCAACCAACTATTGCTAGTCATGCTGGGGGCATTTATTCTGTTGAGAAACCTAGACAGATAGGATGTAAGCCTAAGTTCCCTTGTAATCTTTGCAAAGGGAGATCACCTTACTCATCTGTGCCCTAGCATATCAGAGGTACGAAGATTGTGGTCCATGTCTGCAAGATATTCTGATTATGAGTCTTCTAAGGTTCCCTCATAGTCTATCTAGCCTCTGGTTGATGAAGTGATCATGCTGATGCAATCTTTAGCTGATCCCAATCCTCTTTTGCGGGGTAATGTGCCTTTATACCATGTTGTCTCGCAACATATTCAACCAATGGTTGAGTAAGTGGTCGTGCCGATGCAATCTTCGGCTGATCCCACTCTTCTCTTGGAGAGTGTCGAGTCTACCAAATTGGTCACGCCAATGCAATATTCAACTGATCCCACTCTTCTCTTGGAGAGTGATGTGTCTACCGACTATGTTTTTATCATTTCTAGTTCAGTACTTTCAGAACAAGGGGGCATTTTGCTCATTTCAAGCACACCTCCTCCAAGCCCTAGGATGGTTTCCTTTGATTGGAATGACCTTGTTGAGCCTCGTCTTCCTTATTCTACATGCTTTCAAATAAGGGTTGAAATTAGTACAAACAACATTTACCAATGTATTGTAGATGAAGGAGCCTCCATAAGTATTTTATCCTCCTTGGCTTGGAAAGTTGTGGGTTCTCCTGAGCTTGTGTCTACTATGCATGAGCTGATGGATTTTGACAGACATCCTAGTGAATATTTGGGGATTTTTCCTCAGTTTCCTATATCGTTAGGTGGGAAGACTGTCCTTGTCGATGTTATAATGAGGCAAGGCTCGTTAGATTTCAATATGATTCTCGGGCGTGATTATGTATATTCTATGAACGATGTGGTGTATACACTCTTCTGGGTGCTGCATTTACCTCATAATGGAAGCATTGTCACTATCAACCAACTGGCATTTGATAACCACCATCCTAATTTGGCATTATTTCAGGCTTCCTCTTTATATGTTCCTAGTGTTTGTGTAGACTCTACCCTGCGAGACTCTCTCATGAGCACACTTTGTTGTCTTTCAAGATCTCTGTAAAATTTGAAAACAACATCCAACAAGACTGTATTAATTCTTTTCGATCTCATCTGGATTAACTGAGAAAAGTAGCGCACTAGAATCTTCTTTAAGCCCTTTTCAGACTCTCTAAAAATGAAAATATTTTTTAGCGATCTTGTTTCCCTTCACACTCGCCAAACTCAAGTTTGAAGGCACATCTATCCGACGATAATTTACCCCTTTTTCGGTCCAGGCGACTAATTTTATGAATAAAGGTATGCTCTAGGAACTTCGGTTTGCTAGAAGAGTATTCTTAGGTGTAAGTTTAACCCTTTTTTGGGCATGAGGGACTAAATCTTTGAAAAAGGAACATTCTCCTTGGTTTTGGTTTATCACCTTTTTCAGGCCTTGGAGATTACTTACGAAAAAGGAACCCCCCCGGAGTCCATAGTTAAGCTCTTTTTAGACTCCCTAAAATTGAAAATATCCCCGAGTGACCTTGTTCCTTCAAACTCGTTAAATTGGTCCAGAAGAACATCTATTAGCATAAGTTTAACCCTTTTTCCAACCTATAGATTATAGCGGAAAAAGGTACACCTCGGGAGATTCATCTCGTCGGGAGATTTCTCAATTAATTTTATACTTTTTCAGGTTAAGGAGACTAAACTCAGAAAAAGGCTATGAGTCCATAGTTAAGCTCTTTTCAGACTCCTTAAAATTGAAAAGATTTCCAAGTGATATTGTCTTTGTCACACTCATTAAAATGGTTTTGAATATATGTATTTTCGGTGCAAGTTTAACTCTTTTTCGAACCGACTAGACTATCTCCAAAAAAGGTACTCCCTGAAGTCTTCTTTTACATTTTTTTAGACTCTTTAAATGTGAAAAAACTACCTAGCTTACCTTCTCTGGTCTCGTTAAAAATTACATAGAAGGGGTCTCATTGTGTCTTGCCTAATCGCATTTGTGAGTCGCATATTTGTGTCTTTGGCCTAATGTTGGCTCCATGTTTCTCTCAACTAAACCTTTGAATCATGCCTTATACACAAGCCTAGTAACACTTCTTGCCTCTACGACCTGACACCTTGACCCATTGAGGAGTTTTCCTCGAGTGTCCTTTTCCTGCACATGTCTCCTTGCTCTGAGCATTAGTATGTTTCTTGCGCTTGGAACTAGTATGCTTGCTTGCAACACTCGTTCCTTCTTTGTAATGTAGCATTCTCTTATTCTTTTTCAAGCTCTTAAAAAATTGAAAAAGACAAAAAAGTCAAATATTCCAAAAAGAGGGGACGAGGAATATTCATTTTTTTTTCCAGTAGCATAGAGAGTTGCCCTTGGACAAAGCACATCCTTTTGTTTGTTCGTCAAGCATTGGGATGTGGTATGACCTTAGGAAGCTGCTCTCACTACATAGAGTCGTGTCCTCCTCCATTTGGTTAATCTTCCAAACACATTGAGAGTTTGTGTTGCCTCCTACATCACGAACTTATGTCAATATCATGCTGCCTGAGTCTGATCATCTTTTGTGCTTTTGTCCAAAGGAATTTTCACTCAACCTGAGTTGGCCTTTCTGCAGTTTGTCTCTTGACCTCATGATTTGGCCATCTTGAGAGTCGAGTCAAGTCCAAATTCAAAATCGACGAAGTTCTCTGCTTGATCATTGAGATCCTCATGTCTTTTCTCGAAGAGCTATCGAAGAAATCAGGGTAGTGAGTTATACACTCTCATTGTACTCCTACCCGAGTTTTGAATATCTTGAAGTTGTTGCTCGAGCTATGAAGACCTCATCTCCAACCATCATGCATCACTAGCTTCTTGAAGATGAATACTATACTTGTATATCTTCGACTGATTTTAAGATATAGATCCACTGTGTATTGCTTGCGGATACACTTTATATAGTTATATGACATGGATTTGTAGTGCATTTGATTGGAAGCCATGATTTAGTTCATCCTGAGCATGGGTATGCCCACCTCAGAGAGATAATTGTTGTTTTGAAGATGGCACCTCCCGAACTTTGGTCCCGGTCTCACTCAATTTCGTACATTGGTGAAGATATTGTAATGTATTCCGACCATCAGTTGCTCTTCTAACCTCACACATTAGGGGGTATCTGTTATAGCCCTAAAATTCCCTACTCATGCATACATGGCCTTGACCCTCTTACTTGCATATTTTTCCAAAGCACTGCTGAGAAACTCTTCTTAAAAAACCATTTTTAAGAAGATGCACACGCCTTGCACCATTACATCCCACATACAGACGCTTTCTAAACCACTACAACTCACCTACATATGCTTGCTACACATTAAACAACCTGCATATAGTTTCAAAAGTTGCAAAAAATAAAAAGTTGTAAGGAATTCATTGAAATTCACGGGCTATTGGAGGTTTCCCAACCAATTCACCTGCTACAGACCATCACCCAACCAAATAACCATCCTTTTGTCATATAAAAGGAGGTGTTGGGGTCTCATTTCACATCCAAGCATAAGAACAATGAAACTGTGCCCAATTTCACTTCCCCTCCTTGCCCAAGCTTTTGCTACCTTTTGTGAGATATTGCCTCAACATTCCCTCATCATCCCCTTCTTCCTCCATTCAATCCATTCCCTTCCTTGAGGTGATCAAAATATTGAAAGAAGAGGTCTATTCAAAGTGCACTTGGAGCATTGTAAAGAGGAACCCATACCGGGTTCATGGAATGGTGGCCGACCCAGATTGTAAGTTTCAGTCTTTGTTTGATGAATAAAAGAATCTCTTTTCCCTGTCCCAAATGATGATGTTTTGTGTATTTTCATTGATTTATACTTAGCATTTGATATCTAACCCTAACTCATGAATAAAATAACATGCTTGTAGTCCTTGTTTGTCTATCTTTGGATGCAAGTTATCCTTGGGAGGAGACATGCAATCGTTGGAACTGCAAAGCTTGAGGAGATCATCACCAGACGTGGGATCAAAAGTACATTTACCTAATCTTCTCTCTTATTGCTTTCTTTTCATTTGTTTTGGTATGTTTGGGGTAAAGTAGAGAATAGATTAACTTTTAGAAGATCATTTGCTTTGTCTACATCTTAAACCCTGGTGTAGTTAAAGGGGGGATTTTCCCGCTAGCACTTGACCTACTACGTTCATATTTTTTTTGAATACCCACTTGATACTGACGATTTTTCTCCCATTAGGTAATTCGACTTGATCCCATGTCTCATTTTTGTACAAGGATTCCATTTCTTTGACCATGGAATCCTTCTAGAGTTTACCCTCTATTGAGTTTATTGCCTCCCTAATAAACTTGGGCTCCTTGTTGGTGGTAGATAACACAAATGAAAAATAAAAATCAGGCGAACTATGCCTTTTAGAGTATTTTCATACTCGTTTATAACTCCTTACAAACAAAGTCAGTTGTTCCACCTCTTCATCTGATTCAATCGACTCATCTAAATTAGCTTCTTCGTTCCTTAGTTCAAACACCAACTTCTCTGGTTATTTCTCTATTTGAACCTCTTTAGATTTGGAAGTTCCATCGACTTCTATGAAGACCACATCTTCACTGTACACTATTTTCCTTGATGTAGGATCCCATGGCTTATATCCTTTCATTCCATCCTTGTACCCAATGAAATTACACTTGACTACCTTCTTGTCTAGCTTGTTCCTCTTTTTCTTAAGGACATGCGCAAATGCATCACAACCAAATACTTTGAGATGTGAAAGCGAAGGCTTCTTACCAAACCATATCTCATGTGGAGTCGAGTAACCTAGTGTTGATGAAGGAGACATGTTTACCAGATATTTTGCAATGCCGACTGCCTCTACCCAAAATTCTTGTGTGAGTTGTGCACCACTGAGAATGCTCCTTGCCTTGTCCATAAATGTCTTGTTCATTCTCTCAGAAACTCCATTTTGTCATGGGGTATATTGTGTAGTGTTTTTTCATGCTATGCCACACTTCTTGCAAAACTGCTCAAAATCCTTTCCACGAAATTCACCACCGTTGTCAGATCTCAGCTCCTTGATCTTCTTATCTGTTTGGTTTTCCACAAGAGATTTGAACTCTTAGAATTTCCCCAACACCTATGATTTCTTCCTCAAGAAATATATTTTTAATGTCCCCACTATAACCCCCATTTTAATTAATGCTTAATGTATATATAATGCGTGGCTACAACCAAGTGACGTATATGCGAATTGTATTTCTAAGTTTTAATAATAAAATGTGATGCCAACTATGAAGGGGACATGGAAAAATATAGGGGATGAATTAATCCAAAAGAGAGGGGAAGGTCTAGGAGAATGTCTAAGAGAGGGGTCGATGGGGGGAATTGCCCACGTCTATTAATTCCACCCACATTCCTGATTTTTATTATCATTATGTGGTAAACTTAATTTTCTAATTGAGTGTCCCCAAAGCTAATCATCAAATTCATGTAAGAGGGTGGGTGTGAGAAGCCACATCCCATAGTTATTGAGAGCATGGGGGCTAAGTAAGATAATCTTTGGGAAGTGTGTGAGTTAAGAAAGTAATCCAAAGAGAGGAAAATTCATATGGGCAGTTATAATTGTCTTAGATAATCAAGTTTTTGGCATGAACAACAAGTAGAGAGAGAAAAAAGAGATCTTGGAGTTGGAGCAGCCATGGAGGGTCAATTCTAGAGCACACTGCAACATTTCTGGAGCGTATTTGGAGAAGAAGACTGAAGTGTCAGGTTGTCAATCCTAAAGAGTGAAATACTATGTGATTTTCGCTGTAACAACAAGTGTTTGTTGTTGTTTGCTATTAGTTTCTGTAGAAATGAACTCCTTGACTTTCCCAATAGATATATTCTTGGTTATCTATGCTCGATATACCCTAATAAATGAATGGGACACTTGAGGGACTACGATTAGTGAAGAGGTGCATTCCTTGGGTTGGGTAGGTTGAGAGGAAGAGAGCTGGTATACAATCGGGCTAATTGAATGAGAATAACAATGGGTTATGGGATTCATGAGCTTTGAGTGGATGGTGAGAGACCACCCTATTTTATGGATTGCTAGCCCCAACTCGGAGTTGACTTTCTATTGAGATTTGTAACAACACATCTATGTTTGGGTGGAACGTTCATCCCAAGTTGTTGGTTTCTCAACTATTTTAAAAGATAAGTGTTTTATCTTGTTGTTGTGTTATTTCATGTGTTTAATTGATGTGTTTTTAATCTATGTATGAGAATGGTTTTACATGGTGTTGTCTGAGTTATTAACTGCATTTTGTGTTTATATCAAAATATTGTAGATGCATCAATTTAATGGTAGCAAACAATAGTTCGATTTGGACAAGTGTTGTCGTTAACCAAAAAGGATAACCGACACTTGATGACTGATATTCAGGTCATCCAAATTGGTAAAGAGTTTCAATCACCAATGAAAATCACCGACGACCGATGGTTGGGTCAGTCGGTTTAACATTGAGTGGCAAATCGATTGCCAAGGGAAAGAGTTGATGGTTGATGGCCGGGTTGACAATTTTTTAAAGGTGTTACGTGTATCAAAAGGAGTTATCCAATTTCCAATGGAGCTTAGATCAACGGTCCATATTTCACCCGATTTTGAGATCGAAGGATTATATTTAAAGGCTATTATAACTATAAAATAATCAAATTTTTACAATTTTTCGGGATATTGAAGGTCATGAACATGTAGGGCAATTTTAAGGCTCTAAATAACATTTTTAGGCAATCAAAATGTACATGAACAAAGTGTAAGGTACACTTTGTCTCTGTATCTTAAATAAAAGAACTTGGAGAGAGCTATCCAATGAGCTACTCTAGCGCAAAATATAGCTCATGTGAGAAAGTTACAGCTAAAACTGTTAAGGTAAAATTTCAGCACCTGATTACTTCCAAGGGGCATAACTCCTTGGTTAAAAGTTTGTTTGGGGCACAAGAGTAGTATATGGAAATATTATGATCCATTGAAGACAACCTTGGAGCCATGTTTGGGATATGGGTACTTGAAAATGTGTAGGAAGAGAAAGAAGACACTTGTAGCATGCAAAGATAAATTGGGAAAAACAATTTAAACTTCTTCGGACCATAACTTTTAGCTCGGAGCTCAAATTTGAGAAAAAAATAAGTCGTTGGAAAGGTATAGAGGAGGAGAAGAAATAAATCTACCCAAAATTTTGAATTGGGCATTAAAACTTCTCAAAAAGAAATAAAGAGAATTCTACAATAGTAAATGAGTGGAAAATTGCAACCTGTAAATGTTGTAACTTTTCTCTCATAACTTAGAATGAGGCATGAGTACAACCATTGGAGAGATATTTCAGAAAGGAATGCACCTAATGAATTGGATTTTGACTTAGTTCATTATTTTCTTCATGAAATGGGATGAAAAATAACATGTATTCTAATTGATGAAATGTTTTATGTTATGCACGTGCTAACAATAATTATTACATGCACTTCTTGCAAAATTAGAGGTACAAGAAAGCAACTTTGGTTCTTATATGAGAACTAGAGTTATGGAAGATGACCAATCTTATAACCATGAGGAGGAGGTCCAAGGTCTTCATGTCAGCATGGAAAATGCTAAGACAAATTCTAATGGGAGAAGATACAGATAGGATCTTGTAACTATGAGAAGGCTACATAGGGAAGTGTAGAGCTATAAGGAAGATAATGAAAGGATTGTGAAAACCCATGAAGAGATAGTTTAGAGCATGAATATGTTGCATAAGAAAGTTAACAAGGACTCTAGCACCAAGAAGAAGCTAGTTCTAGTCAAGTGATCACATCCATATCCCATAGAAAAAGGGATGATCATGGGAATGACATGCAATTAAGAAGCATGAGCTTGTGCCATCATTCTTCAAAGCAAGCCACCAGAAGAAATTGTGCAAGTTCACGGTCAGGGAGAAAACTAAGTGTGTCTCATGTTCAGAGGAAAAGGAGAAGGCATGAGGCACACATCTTGCAAGGTGAACTCAAGAAAATTAATCCATCGACTTTCAATGGTGAGCATAGTGTTGAGCACTCAACACACACTAAAAGATTTTGTGAATTTTCGTTCTTTTTGGGTACCACTTATCATTTTTGAATCATAGTCAGTATTGTGGGATGGATGAGTTTATATGTTGTTATTGATTCTTGTTAGTGGTTATTCTTTTTTGGTTTGAAGTTATTAACAGATTGATCTTTTTAGTAACATGGCATGAAAGGCCTAAAATGTACATAGCTTGAAACTTTTTCAATGATTGTTGATCGAAAAATTATGGTCTATAAGACAATTATTTAACATCGCCGATACATTTTTGACATTGGTGAAATCCAAGATATAAGCCACAAATGCAGACAACCATAACAAATTTCCGATCACCAATCACCGATACGTTTTCGACATCGATGAACTCCGAGGGTTGAAACAACGAAACATTGACCGACACAAATAATCGATCACCGATACATCGTTTGACATCGGCAGGATAGTATGATGTAGCGAGGGATGTATGTTTAAAGAAAGCCATTGATGCCAAAAAATGTTTCTCACGAAGAGGTCAAAATCAATAAGCCATGTGTGTTTGTTGCTTAAATAGTCCGTATGACTCAGTCTCTTCCCTGCTTCCCCCATGTAATATCCGTACTTCCTTGTTAGCATGTCCATGTCAGCATTGTATGATGGTTTTAATCAGTGTTAGAAATTTTTCGTAAAGGTATCAATGAAACATGTCTAAGGAAAACTGCTGACGCTAATTCACTTATTTACCATCGACAGATTGATAGGTCACCAAACGTCAGGGTTTTCCATCGAACCGTCGTCATTATACACCAAAAAACTTGTCCGATCCATGTTGTTGTTCCATTCAAAAGACCTTGTTTCTATTTTCCCGATGTTGATCATACTAGTTTCTTATGAACACGAAAACACCTGGTGATTTGACAGGACACACCTAGCCGAGGTAAGACAGATTTCTGCATTTTGGTAGACATGTTTTTTCTTCGTGCAACCTATACCACTATCCCTCGCATCAGGCAATTGTTGGAATTTGAATTCGCCGATGAACTACGAAAACCCACTCCTGCACTGCCAGCTTGCATTGCATTTAATCCTAAGCATGGTGCAGATCACATTTCCACTCCCGAATTTAAGATTTGATGCGACAAGGTAAGTATAAGTTTTGTTTGAATTTACAAGGTCATACCCAAACATGCTATTTCATTCGGAAATCACTTACTCCTTGAAGCAGTCAAAGGATCAAGAGAAAGTGTTGAGGAGGTTACAACCTATTCTCTGACTTTGATTACCAATAAGACCAGGTTAATTTCTTGTAAGCAAGAGGTAAGCATTGTCTTTATCATTTCTGCACTTGCGATTGGGTCAATGACTCTTGTTGAAGTTGGTTCGCTGCTCACTATAACATTATTTTCTTTTCTGGAGGAAAATGCCTCCAAGAAAGCCAACGACTAGGTGCTTACCTAGAATGCCCAAAAACAAGGAAGCAGAGGTCGGTGAAGGGTCTACACCGGGTGTTGCAAGAGAACTTGATTTTGTCTCAAAGACGGAATTGATTATCTGCACATCCACCAAAAATGAATTTTTCCAACCTCCAGCGTTCGACGACATAGAGACAAGCTCTAGATCTAAAATAGTGCTCCTGCATTGGGGAGACTTGTATAGAAAAATCTTTTAGGAGGATTACCTGAAGTTCACACCCCACAACAACCCAAACATCAGAATATTGGATGATCAAATGTTCCCAAACATTAGGAGATTGTATCTGCACAGGGTGGCTTGTCAGACCCCAGTTCTTCCCTGCATCGAGACTTTAGGATGGATAATTGACCACACAGATACAATGAAATGCACGATCAACAATGCAGAGGGTGAATGCATTGGTGTTTTCCTTCTAGTTGAAGTACAAACGTATTATAAACTCAGGGACCCAGAGGAGAGGTTTAACACAGATTTCGTGGTTAAATTTTATGAGTATCATGACACCAACATGTTATTAGCCTCATGGTGGAGAGAAGACAAAAAATTCACCAACAGGAACACTGGCTGGTATAACATAATAAAGATTAGAGAGCCCTAGATGTATTTAATGGCTTTGATTTGTCAACTCTATGGAGAAAATGATTGCTCAAAAATTTCAGAAGCTTGAATACCCTTGGCATATACAGTGGTGATTGTCAGGAGTAGTTTCAAATGGGGAGACATTATCTCTAAGCAACTAAGTATCAATCTCCTACAAGGCCAGACACCGAAAGAAGGAGAAGTTCCAATATTTTACATGGTTCTCTACTTGTTGGATGTAATTTGTGCAAGAAATGTTTTCACACGTATGAATTTAAGTTGACATATTGTCGAATTACCTGTACAGGTTTATTTCGGTATCTTATGGGAGAATAGGTACAAAAGCTCGTATGCCATGATCTGTGATGGGTTCATAGCTAGGGTATACTTCATTATATTTAGAAAGGAATGCCCTAGGATTTCGATGAAAACAAAGAAGATGATAGATAAAGTTGGCCACCGGTACTTTGAAGAGACAAGCACCTATATCAGGGTGTTTGGAGCTACTGGTGGACCCCACTTACTCCCCGTTCATGTCACAGATCATCTCATATTGGGAGAGATTTATTACCAGATTATTTTACAAGGTTATAGTGCTTCCCTAGTTAAGGATAATAAGAGAGATTTCATTCCCTATGGCCTTCATATAGGATTTTATATGGTCAAAAAAAATTCACAAGCAAAACAAGAAGGGTTAAATTAGGTTGAGTATCAATTCCCCATATGCCACTTTCACAAGCATGATCTGAAAGGTTTAGTTCCCCAACACATGTCACAAGTATCCTTCTATTGGCTATATGCTCATGATAGTTTTGAAGATGAAATATTTATAGAGGGTGCCTAGGACTGATAGGAGGTGATCCATAGAAAGGCTAACCCCAATATGAGCAGATTCAAAGCGATGACTATGGATGAGTATGTTGAAACAACAAAACAAAAAAATCAAGAATCCCTCAGGGTAAGAGAATAAAACAAAGCAGTAGAAGCAACAGAGGCACGGAGGAGGGGGGTGTTGTTACTAGAAGAATCTGAAAGAGATATACAAATATTTGGAGAAGACCCCCCACTCAACCCTTTGATAGAACCCTTAAGGATTACCCCGGCCAATACAAGCCACTGTGAGGAAGAGGTAAATGTGTCACAAACAATTTCACCAGAGGATACCACCGACCAACAAAACCCCAACCCCATGTCACCACAGGCAGGATCATCGATGAAATGTATGGGCAATTCACTAGTGAAAGAGATCTCTTCACCGCTCGCATAACTAATTTCCAAGAAGATACCCTCATGGGGATGGAAACTTGTAAATACATGCAACGATGGTATGGAAAGGCACATCAATCCTTAGAATGGATAGAATACATTAGCGAAGTGTAGAAGGGTCGAGATACATAAGAACCTGGCATTCGAGTGTTGATGGATAACAACATCGCCCGAATAAGGAAGGCAGTTGAACACTAGGTGAGCATGGTCTAGGAACCTCAGCAGAAAATGTAGGAAATATGGGGATAGTGTGAGAAAAATTGGGAGAATATCAATCGAGAAATGAAGAACATTGACCTAGTAGAGTTTGGTCCACCGGAGCATTTCTTTGATTTGCATGACATAGTTAAACAACATGAAGAGCAAGACCTCACATGGGAAGCACATATTTCGCAGATTTCAAGCATGATCTCGGGTCAAGTGAAGAAGTTCACGGAATTCCCGATCAAAGCTCTTGTAGTTCTACAACACTTAAGTTTCAAGCTAATCAATTATAAGGAACGAGCAATAGAGATAAAGGAGGTGCTATCTACTCTGATGGATCAACATAGGTTCCCATATGCAAATACATGCAAAGATCTCTTCATCAAGTGGTCAAAGTATGATAAGAACAATCCACTTCAATAAAACCATTAGATGATCAAAAGAAGAGCAAAAGAGAACAAATAGATGGGATCTTCCACGTGGCGTTTTCTTAACTTAACACAACTTTAGTAGCTATTTTTAGTTTAGTTATTTTTGTTATAAATAATGGCATCGACCTTGGACACTTGGGTTTTTGGAGAGAAATAATTTCTATGGAATTTTGTAAGGGAAATATTTATGTGCAAGTTATTTCAATTAAGAAGTTCTATTTAGAACCAAAGACACTTCTATCATCTAAGGCGCGAATGCGATTGGACTTAGGGGGGACTATCTCTGTCTTTAGATTCAATATTTTGCTGATGTATTGAGTAAGAGTTGTTGTATCTACTATTTAAAGTTATATTATAATGTTGTAACAATTCTTTTATTTTAGTTTATGAATAGAAATCGATTGTGTTAACGCATGATTAATAATAGAGCATTGAAAATTACTTTTCTTCCGCTGGATTCCTATCATTTGTATGTTTTCTTTTCTGTAAACTGTTATCTCAGACAATGTTGAATGTCCACTAATAAAAATGGTATTAATACTGGTTTGAAGTAGTTTATATCTTCTTCGTCTGCATGCTAACTTATAAAGGTTATCCTAAAACCCAACCTTCCCCTAACATACAATTTCACTTCTCTCTGCCATTTAGATTAAGCTCTATCTTTCTTTTGTTATAAATATTAAGAAAAAAGAACCAAAAAGAGAACCGCATAGCCTAAGGAAAGAACTCACAGAAAAGACATATCTGTTAATCACGATTAAATCCCATCAACAATTCCATCTAGATCATAAATTTAGAGAACCTTACCACTCATCAAACGCTTACGAGTATAATTGGGCCTCTTGAATGGGTTTGGTTCCTGTGGTTGAGTAAAAGGGATATCAAACCCCTAAATAGAATTGGCGCTAGAAGGAGGGCCTGACGAGTGAATGGATAATAATATTTCTGATAATATATTCCGCATAGCCTTTAGATTCAAAACAGATCACATGCATGGTTAGTCACTCTCTATACAACCCACATACATAGAGTATTCTCGGTACGAGTAACTCAGCTCAACACAAAGAGGAAGAACACCTATACCCTGAAATACCTTATGCTCTTTTCCATGAAGAGTTGAATAAGTTCAAAAGAATCACTAGAGCTTATGCCCAACAGATTGGAGCATTACCTTTAGCTCCTTTACTTCCTCGAAGAAAACAAATAAGAAAACCAGTTTTTGACACCCTTGACCAGGTATTCATTCACACATTAGAAGATTTGATATATTTTTCTCTCATAGAGATTGAACAACCCCTTAATCTAATACCTGAAACACCAGCTGGTAATTACTCTGAACCCGATGATTTTAAATCTTAAGAGGAAGTGTCTAACTATAATCACTCACATTTCAAATCATAAGACATGGAGGATAATAATGATAGCAATGGAGAAAGGGGGAATCAACCTCAAGACAATCAACAATGGTTGGGAAGAGATGCTCTGGCAATTCCAAGATGGATGCATAATTGACCCAGACATCCAGAAAAATTACTTCCTAAATTTGACCCCAAAACATTCGGATTGCTTGAGGACCATATTAAGAAGTTTATATTAGCCATAAGGTTGATGAATGTGCAACACGAAGACGTAGTGTGTAGACTTTTTCCTTACACCTTTGAAAATTCAGCCTCGACTTGGTATTTTAACCTTTCAGTTGGTTCTATAACTAGCTGGACAAAGTTTCAAAAGGATTTCTTGGAAAAATTTGCGAAAGAAACCACCATAGGAGATTTAATGGCCAAAATTTTCACTGCCACTATGAGTCCAAAATAAAAGGTTAAAGATTTCAACCAAAGGTGTACCACCATTTTGAAAAAATTCCAACCCGAGGCTAAACCTACTTAGGAGTTGCAGATTGAAGTATATGCTAATGCTCTGCCAACTTCTATTTCCATGTTCATAAAAAGGGCTGCAAAAAACACACGCTGGCTAAAATTTTTGAAGAAGCTAAAATTATTGAATTCCAAATGAAAGGATGCAAAGAAGGTTAGATCTCATTAATTAAAAAGGAATCCCAACCTATACCTAAGAGATGACTTTTTTTAACAAGACCCCCAAGAAAACAAACAGAACAAGGCCTTGAAAAGGAGGGAGGGGACTTGGAAAATTTGTAGCGGATGATAAAAAAACTCCCCAACAAGATTGTAGACATGAAAATGAGTGTTGGGGAAGGAAACCAAAATCGAAGACTGTATAAACCATTTTTAAAAATAAATCCACCCTTCAAAGCTATATAACCTCCCCTATCTAACTTAAATGTCGACTTAGGGAATGTAGCATCTGACTCTTTCTGCACATATCACCAAGAGAACCATTCAAAAAGGGACTTCCCTCAATTGGTGCAAGTTATGAATCTAATGGAAAATCAATTCCTAGATGAATGCTCTCTAACCGAACAACCCAGTAGCTTGGAAATAATTTCCATCGATCAAGAAAGTCAAGAGCCACTAGAAGAGGCATCCATGCTTTTATGGGATTCCAACCACCTGATGCCTTTCGACGCCACCGCTGAAGTGTAGGGACCTCCGGTCGAAGTTCTAGCTATAAAGACACGAGGTAGAAGTCAACCCATCCAAATTAATCCCACCACTACTCAGTTATGTAGAGGGAAACCAACGACCAATCACCCCAAGCCGCTATTTTCTTCCCAAAGAAACCCCACAAACATACACACACATGAAGCTCCTAAACTAGACTACAATGTGGTAGAAGACTTGAAGAAGATGAAGGTTAATGTGTCTGTCATGGACATGTGTAAAATCCTTCAAGAAAACGATTTTCTGTTATTGGCCTTGAAATCAATAGATACCCCTATGACAAGCATTGATCAAAGTGAAGTCCCATCTCCCATGGATTTAATGAACAAGCCAAGTGTGAATGCTTGTTCTTTAGACAAAAGAGGAAGGCCTTTTTTTCCTCCTTTCCTCTTGACGTTTGAATTTTTCAACATAAACCTACGTAATTTCCTAGTCGACTCAGGGGCATCTTCAAATGTCACGCCATTGTCAATTTGCAAGAAATTGAATGAAACCCCACTCAAAAGTGATAAATATGTCATACAATTAGATATGACTCAGGTAAAGGTCATTGAGGAATTGAAATATGTCATGATCATAATTGGTACACACTCCAAATTTGTTCAAGTAATTGACATAATTGTAGTAGACATCTCGGAGGGCTATGGACTGCTACTTATCCGAGATTGGTATGAGAAATTAAACACATACTTTAGTATTGAATGGGATCACCTTTGGTTGCCATTAAAAGGACATACTAACATGATCAGGATTGACAGAAAAATATATCTCAAACATACCGTCCCTGATTTAGAGACCCCAAATGAACCCTCCTTGTCAGAGTTCCCCATTTTAGGAAACTACTCCTGTGATTTTGACTTTGGTAATTTCACCCCTCAAGTGTCTGACATCTCTCCCACTCAAAAATCTGAAATGGTTTTTCAAGTAGACTTACTAGTGATTGTAGAGGAAAGCATCCTCTGTCAGGATTCTTAGACAAGAATAACATACAAGGAGGTTGAAAGTGAAAAAATAGCTAGACATGAAGAAGTTAGTAACTTTTCCCCACAAATTTGGATGCTATACTTTGATGGTTCTAAATCACAAGAAGGGTTAGGAGTAGGATGCATCCTCATTGACCCAAAGGGGAAACAAAACTTTTAATCTTGCATATTGGAATTTGAATGCACTAATAAGATTGCTGAATATGAAGCTCTAGTCCAAGGGATAAAAAAAGCCATCGACTTAAACATCAAAGAATTGAAATTTTTTGGAGACTCCAAAATTATCATTAGGCAAGTAAAAAATACTATCCACTGCAATTCACCTCACTTAAGAAATTACCAACAAGAGGTGCATAGGTTAATAGACAATTTTGGGGCCTTCAACATTACCGCTGTTCCAAGGATAAAAAATACTCTTGTTGATACTTTAGCCACCACAACCTCAATATTATCTCCTTTAGAAGACTATGAAGCCTCAAGGTTCACAATCGAACTTCTCTACAAACCGTCGAAGCCTACCAACATTTCTAATTGGAAAGTTTTTGAAGGGGATGCATAGATTATAGATTTCTTGACTAATCAGGAAAATTTCAAGGATTTGGCCATTGACAATGAAATATTCCAAGAACTACTCACATAATTGAATCTCCATGATCAGAAGAGAGAAACAGATCACTCTAATGACAAACCAAAGTTTCACACAATGCCAAAAGGAGTGGCCAATATGGGGAACCTTTTTTACCTAAGGGAAAGATTTAGAGGGCTAAGGAATGCAAAAATAGGGAGGTCATGCCATATATACGAAACTATAAACCTAGGCACCCCCGAGAATCCCAAGAATGAAAACCTAGGTAAGACAGTGTCCAAAGAAAACATGAAGGCTTATCTTAAACTATTTAAAGAATATCAAGATGTCTTTGCTTGCTCTTACCAAGAATTGAAAATGTATGATACTCACATTATCTAGCATACGATCCCGTTGAAATCTGGAATAAAACCCTTCCAACAGAAGCTTAGGAAGTACCACCCATATCTGGAACCTGTAATGTATCAAGAGTTGAAGAAATTATTAGATGCCAAGATTATCTTTAAGGTAAGACACTCTGCATGGGTAGCCAATCTAGTGCCTGACAAAAAGAAGTCTGGGGAGATCCATTTGTGTGTGGATTTCAAAAACCTTAACAGAGCATCGGAGATGGATAACTATCCATTCCCACCCATGGAAAAACTCCTATAGACAATATCCATCTCTGAATTTTTTTCCCTCCTAGACAGTTTCTCGGGGTATAACCAAGTCTTGGTTTCAGAAGATGATCGATTAAAAATTACCTTCTGGATGAAGTGGGGAACCTTTGATTACAAACACATTCCTTTTGGGTTGATCAATGTAGGAGAAAACTTATAGAGGTACATGGATGTATCTTTTACGGGGTTGATTAACAAGTGCGTGGTATTCTATTTAGATGACATAATAATATACTAAAAAAATAAGGAAGACCACATTCAAAATTTAACTCAAATTTTTGAAAGGTGTAGGAAGTATAGAATATCTTTGAACCCTAAGAAAACCATCTTTGGTGTAGAGGAAGGAAAATTATTACATCATATAATATATCAAGAAGGAATCAACATCGACCCTGAGCGGATGAAAGTGATAACTCAACTCCCTTTGCCTCACAATAAAAAGGCCATGCAATCATTCTTTAGAAAAAACAATTTTGTGAGAAAATTAACTCTTGATTTCACCAAAACCATCAAGCCTTTACAAAGAATGATTCACAAAGATGCAAATTTTAAATGGGATGAAGAGATGAAAGGTTCTTTCAATAACATCAAAACTTCTATCTCCCAAGCACCAGTGTTACAAAGCCCTAATTTCAACAAATATTTTTTCCTTTATACCTTTGCTTCTGACCAATCCTTAGCTACAATACTTGCTCAAAAGGATGATGAAAATAATGAAGCACTAGTATCCTTTATGAGAACTAACCTCCAAGGAGATGAACTGAATTACCCTGCTATAAACATGCTTACGCAGTATATAAAGCAATCAAACATTTCAGATCCTACATCCTCAAGAATCACACTAAAGTCATAGTACCTCATCCAGCGGTCCGATCTCTGTTCACTCAACATGAGATGGGAGAAAGAAGGGGAAATTGGATGGCAGTCATCCAAGAATTTTATCTAGACATAAAACCTGCCAAAATAGTCAAAAGTCAAGGATTGTGTAAACTGGCCACTGAAGCCCAAGATCCGATTAACGCATAAGACCCCAGTTGGGAAAATGAGCTGTCATTATGGTGCGACGAAGCCTTATAAATACCTCTCTCGGGAAAGATTCCTAGTATGGAAACTTGTCTTATCTCCCGCATCACAAAACTTGTCTGGAAAACTTAAACCCTAGAGAAAGGAGATCCCACAGGTTAAAATCTACTCAATATTGCCTCATAAATTCTGTGCTTTTCCGCGTAAACTATGATGGAGTACTCCTTACATGTATTGAACATGATGATGCATAAAAGATACTCAAAGAACTCCATTATGGCCCAATAGGTGGACATTTTGCAGGTGAAACCATGACTCACAAAATATTAAGGGCTGATTATTATTGGCCTACCTTGTTCAGGGACGCTCATGCATACACTAGGAAATGTAAATCTTGTCAAGTGAGTGCTGATAGGGAAAAGAGAGCAGTCGTTCCATTCCAGCCGGTGACCATATCCAAACCTTTCGAGCAATGGGGAATAGATATCATAGGAGAAATTACTCCCAATTCTTCAAAACAACATAAGTATATCTTGACTGCGACAGATTATTTCACAAGGTGGAAAGAGGCTATCCCTCTCACGCACATTAATGAAAAAGTATTGATCCAATTTTTAGAACAACAACTAATAACAAGGTTCGGGATGCCTTCCATCCTCATTTTTGACAATGCTTCCTACTTTTGTTCTACGCGCTTGACAAAATTCACCCTTGATAAGGGGATCATAATAATATATTCTGCAAACTATTATCTGCAAGGGAATGGGGTAGCAGAGTCCACTAATAAAAACCCAGTGAGAATTTTAAAAAAGACAGTTGTTGAAAATCAAAGAAATTGGCATAATTTACTTCATAATGCCTTGTGTGCTGATAGAGTAACACCTAAAGAAGCCATAGGAAACTCTTTGTAATTTATGGTGTATGGGCAAGAAGACATTCTTCCAAATGGATTGTACCTCCCATCTTTATATCTTTCTTAGGAAGCAAGAGGTCATCCCTCATCTGCTCTACAACAAAGGATCGATACCCTTCTCATGCTGGATGAAGAAAGAGAAAAGGATAAAGTTAAGTTCACCACTCATCAATAGGTAGTTAAAAGATGGTTCGACAAACACAAGGCCAAAGAAATTTTTTTCGAAGTAGGAGACCTAGTCTTGAAGTGGGATAAAGTAAACGAGTCCAAAGGAAAACACTCAAAGTTCCAAAATCTATGGGTCAGACCTTTTCAGGTGGCCGAGAAGATCGGGGCAGGTACATATCAGTTGCAAAATATGAGGGGGGAATTCAACACCCTCGCGGTGAATGGCCAAGCCTTAAAACAATACTTCTCCTAAAAAAAAATGTGTCTTTTGATGCTTTGTTTGAGTTTTTGTTTCTTTTTAGCATACATTTTGATTGGGATGAGTGTGTTGGTTTAGGGAAGACCGGTCACAAACTCCTTTTATTTATTTTTATTTATTTTGTTTTTTATTTTCTTTTAAAAGTTGTGTTCTGTAAAAGCAGTGGTTGATTTTAATAAATACAGTAAAAAAAACTCTGCTCCTGATCTACACTTACATGTGAAATGAGAGATGTCGGGAAAGTACAATCTTCCAAAAAATGATATTTGTCTTTGTAAGCATACTACTTGGGGAAGCAATGAAATATATGCCTAGTGGCCTGGCAATGCTAAATGGAAAGATAGCTAGATGGAAAGAATCACATGACCTATGGAAAGAGCTAGGAAAGGCCCCACCTTAATACTTTCACCTTTTCGAAAACATATATCTTCCTCTTTGAGTGACTCTTGGCATTTCTGCCAGACGAAAAATGATCTATATGAAAAAGAGTGTGAAGTTCGAGAGGGTATGTAGATAAATTTACGGGGCTATGGATGCTCGCTGGCAGCGGGGCAAGGTCTGTGATGTTGGGGTGACTCCATCCAAGCTATGGACACTCACTAGCAGAGGAGAAACATTATAAGAAAAGGAATGATAACTAAAAGGAATCATGCCAATGGACACCCTACTCGAATCTTGTCTAGAAAGGGCATGGATTGAGCTTAAAAGGAAAGGGGGCGGTAAAGCTAAATCCCATAGGCAAATCCATATTTGTGAACCCGAGAACTTGTGTACACATTGATAGAAAAGGTTCTATTGAAAAAGGAATAGAATAAATCCAGAGGGTTTCTCAACCAATTTTCGCAGGCTAAGCCCAAGGAAAGGAGCATAGATTCTGTTTTCTCCCAGAGAATCGCCATTTGTTGAGCACTCAACACACCCTAAAATATTTTGTGAATTTTCTTTCTTTTTGGGTACCACTTATCATTTTTGAATCAAAGTCAACATTGTGGGATGGATGAATTTATATTATGTTATTGAGTCTTGTTATCGATTATTATTTTTTGGTTTGAAGTTATTAACAGATTGATATTTTTAGTAACATGGCATGGAAGGCCTAAAATGTACATGGCTTGAACCTTTTTCAAAGATCATTGATTGAAAAATTTTGGTCTATAAGACAATTCTTTAACATCACCGATACGTTTTCGGCATTGACGAAATCCAAGATATAACCCACAAATGTGGACAACCATAAAAAATTACCGATCAATGATCACCAATACTTTTTTGGCATCGATGAACTCCGAGTGTCAAAACAACGAAACATTGACCGACACAAATTGTCGATCGTTGATACGTTGTTCGACATTGGTAGGATAGGACACTGTAGCTAGGGATGTATGTTTAAATAAAGCCACCGATGCTGAAAAACATTTCTCACAAAGAGGTCAAAATAAATAAGCCATGTGTCTTTGCTACGTAAATAGTCCATATGACTTAGTCTCTTCCCCAGTTCTCATGTAATATCTTCACTTCCTTGTCAGCATGTCCACATCAGTGTTGTACGAAGATGATAGCTAAAGTTGGCCACTGGTACTTCAAAGAGACAAGCACCTATATCAGGGTGTTTGGAGCTATTGGTGCACCCCACCTACTCCCCGTTCATGTCCCATATCGTCTCATATTGGGAGAGATTTGTTACTAGACTATTTTACAAGGTTATAATTCTTCCCTAGTTAAGGATAAGAAGAGAGATTTCATTCCATATGACTTTCATATAGGATTTTATATGGTCAAAGAGACTGCACAAGAGAAACAAGAAGGGTTAAATCAACTTGAGTATCAATTCCCCACATGCCGCTTTTGCAAGCATGATCCGAAAGGTTTAGCTCCACAACACGTGTCGTAGGTATCCTCTTATTGGCCATATTCTCATGATAGTTTTGAAGATGAAATATTTATAGAGGGTGCCCAGGTTTGGGAGGAGGTGCTCCATAGAAAGGATAACCCCAATATGACAATATTCAAAGCAATGACTATGGATGAGCAGGTTGAAACGCTAGAACAAAAAGTTCAATAATTCCTCAGGGTAAGAGAAGAAAACATAGTAGTAGAAGCAACAGAGGCACCAAGGAGGGGGGTGCTGTTACTAGAAGAATCCGAAATATTTATACAAATATTTGGAGAAGACCCCCCACTCAACCCTTTGATAGAACCATTGAGGATTACCCTGAACGATACAAGCCATCCCGAGGAAGAACTAAATGGATCACAGATAATTCCACCAGAAGAGACCGTCGACCAACAAAACCCCAACCCCATGTCACCACAGGCAGGATCCCCGATGAGTACTATAACTCAGTGGAGGATAACAAGAGCATCAAGTGGGATGGGTGTGCCTACAATCCTCATAGACTTAATTACCATATATAACGATGAGGAAAGTTCAGAGGTTTTGAGCATAACATCTGCTCCAACTTTCAACGCTTTGATCCCAAATCTCTAGGAAGGCGACCATGAGACACAAAACACTCTGGACACTGAATTTATCGACCAATTGGGAACACATCCTCATAATGACAACTCCAAGAATGACTTGGGTGCTTATGAACAAGAAGAAGAAATGAAACAATAAGAAATCGACATCTCAACAATCGAACCCCAAGCTAATGCCGATCCTTTGCCTACTTCCCCATATAGGAATAAGATTCCACCAGCCAATGAGAACCAATAGGAGGAAAAGTCACCAGAGCATACAAAATTTTCCCCTACCGAGGAACTAAGAGAACCTACCATGGAACATCTCTATACGGAAGGAAGCCTAGGCAATACTTTGTCCTAGGGGGATCAACATATTCCTAAACTAGTAGATGAAATCGTCGATATATAGGAAATTTCTTATGACATGAAAAGGAAATTTGTAATTGAAAGAACTACCATGAAAAGGAGGCTCACACTCGATAGCACACTTCTCATAACCACAGAGGAAATGATATTTGACATAGAAAATTCTAAGATGACCGATCTAATCGGAGGAGGTATGGATATAACTAATGCTATTTTGGATAGGGCGAGAAGGGATGAAAGGGAGGTAGCCGCCATGAAGAAAGAACTGGACCATTTGCGACATAAAAAAAAATATTACCATAATTCGACACAGGAAGTGGTATTCCTGAAGAGTGATTTCCAAAAAATGTATGCACAATTCACTAGTGAAAGAGATCTCTTCATCGCTCGCATAGTTGATTTCCAAGAAAATACCCCCATGGGGCTGGAAGCCTGTAAAGACATGAAATGATGGTATGAAAAGGCACATGAAGCCTTAGAGTGAATATACTACATCAAAAAAGTGTAGAAGGGCTGAGATACAAAAGATCATGGCATCCAAGTGCTGATGATAGCAACATCACCTGGATAAGGAAGGAAACTGAACACTGGGTGAGCATGGTCTAGGAACCTCAGTGAAAAATGCATGAAAGATGGGGAGAGTGTGAGAAAATTTGGTAGAAAATCAATCGAGAAATGAAGAACATTGACCTACCAGAGTTTGGTCCACCAGAGGATTTATCCGATTTGAATGACATAGTTAAACAATATGAAGAGCAAGACCTCACATGGGAAGCACATATTTCACAGATTTCAAGCATGATCCTGGGTCAAGTGAAGAAGTTCATGGAACTCCCGATAAAAGTTCTTGCAATTATACAATGCTTAAGTATCAAGCTAATCAAGTCTAAGGAACGAGCAATAGAGATAAAGGATGTCCTATCCACTCCAATGGATTGACACAGGTTACCATATGCAAATACATGCGAAGATCTCTTCATCAAGTGGTCAGTGTATGAGAAGAACAATCCACTTCAGTGAAACCACCAGATGATCAAAAGAAGAGCAAAAGAGAAAAAATAGATGGGATCTGCCACGTGGCATTTTCTTAACTTAACACAACTTTAGTAGCTATTTTTAGTTTAGTTATTTTTGTTATAAATAAGTGCATTGACCTTGGACACCTGGGTCGATGGTTTTTGGAGAGAAAGAATTTCTCTTGAATTTTGTAAGGGAACTATTTGTATGCAAGTTATTTCAATTAAGAAGTTTTGTTTAGAACCAAAGACACTTCTATCATCTAGGGCATGAATGTGATTCAATATTTTGCTGCGATATTGAGTAAGAGTTGTTATATCTGCTATTTAAAGTTATCTTATAATGCTGTAACAATTCTTTTATTTTATTCGATGAATAGAAATCGATTGTGTTAACATGTGATTGTTAATAGAGCATTGAAAATTACTTTTTTTGCGCTAGCTTCCTGTCACTTGTATGTTTGATTTTCTGTAAACTATTATCTCAGACAATGTTGAATGTCTACTAATCAAAATGGTATTAATACTGGTTTGAAGTAGTTTAGATATTCTTCGTCTGCATACCAAGGTATAAAGGTAACCTAAAACCCAACCTTCCCCCAACATACAATTTCACTTCCCTCTGCCATTTAGATTAAGCTCTATCTTTATTTTGTTATAAATATTAAGAAAAAAGAACCAAAAAGTGAACTGCGTAGCTTGAGGAAAGACCTCACAGAAAAGACATATCTGTCAATCACGATTAAAGCCCTTCGATAATTTCAGCCAGATCATGAATCCGGAGGACCTTACCACTCATCAAATGCTTAAGAGTCTAATTGGGCCTCTTGAGGGGGTTTGGTTCCTACTGTTGAGTAAAAGGGATATTGGACACCTCAACACATAGGAAAGGGGAAGAGGTTGAGGCATGGCTGTTGGAAATGAAGAAATATTTCCAGCTGTATGATTACCTCTCAAGGGTGGAAGCTAGGATTACAACCTACCACTTGCAAGGAAAGGGAGCCATGTGGTGGGATCAACTTAAGCTAGACAAACACCTTGATGAGACAAGGATCTCATGGAGGTAGTTCAAAGGACATTTCCAATGGAAATATTTTTCCAAGCATTACTATAAAAGGAATATGAAAGAGTTTTTTGAACTCAAGTTGGGAAGGATGACAATGGACGAATATGAGAAGTGGTTCTTTGAATTGCTGAAGTATGTTCACTTCATAAAGGATGAGAAGGTCAAAATCCAAAGGTTACTAAGTGGGTCACCCTCTTTCTATAATGACAAGATACAATATGATAACCCCAAGGCTTTAGAGGAAGCCATAAGGAGAGAAAAACAATTTTGTGAGTAAAGTAGAGGAATACCATTTAAAAAAAAATCTTGGAATGACAATATGAAGGGTAAAAAGGATCAAAGACATAAAGGTTTTACACCACCCTTTTCCAAGAGCAACTCCCAAGAAAATAAACAAGGTCAATCAAACCAAAATGAGCACAAGACTGTAGATTCCTTTGGGAAAAGGCCAAGGAAACAACTTGCACAATATTGGATATGTGAGGGAAATCACTTATATAGAGACTACCCTCATAAGGGAGAAATAATGAGAACTTCCCACAACATTTAGGAGGCTGAAACAATGGAAGACATGGGAGGAAACATGCCAAAAATTTATGCAGCCTTAGACAACTAGCAAGCAAAAATATCAATCCCCCATGATTGAAGTGGAAGGAAAGATTGATAACCAACCCATATAAATTTTCATTGATTATGGAGCTATCCATAGTTACATAAACTCTAAGATTGTTGAAATATTTCACTTGAAAAGGAGTAAGAATAATAAATCTTGGTTAGTTCAATTAGGCACAGGGGCTAAGAGGAAAATCAATGAGCTAGTTGAAGATTGTCCAATAGACATTAATGGACCTAGTACAAAGGTAGATGTAAACATCATACCATTGGGTTCATATGATTGTCTAATAGGCATGGATTGGTTGGAAAAACACCATGTTGTCCTAGACTTTTACAACAAGACAATCACATGCCTTGATGAAGAAGGAAAAAAAGGCAAGGTTCAAAGCATTCTAAGAGTTGTGTATTGATTTCAGACAACTAAATAAGGTCACCATAGAGAAAAAATATCATTTTCCAAGGATTGATGATTTGTTTGATCAACTAAAAGGTGCAATAATATTTTATAAGATTGAATTGAGATCAGACTAATATTGAGTGAGGATAAAGGAAAAATACATCAGGAAGACAACATTCAGAACAAGATATGGGCATTATGAATTCATAGTAGTACCATTTGGATTATCAAATGCCGCAACTGTTTTTATGTGCCCGATGAATTGAGTGTTCAGGGAACACTTGAACAAGTTTGTAATTGTGTTCCTAGATGATATACTCATCTACTTTAAGTCAAAGGAGGAATATGAGAAACATTTAAGAATGGCGTTGCAAGTTTTAAGAGAGCATAAATTGTATGCTAATATAAGTAAGTGAATCTTTTATCAAAAGAAGATTCACTACTTGGGGCTTATTATTTCAGTAGATGGGATAGCGATGGATCAAAAGAAGATACAGGCCATTAAAGGGTGGGCATCACCAAAGAATTTCACGAAGTTCAGATCATTCATGGATCTTGTTGGTTATTACCAAAGATTCATAAAGGGATTCTTAAAGATTGCAAGCACAATCACTTCTTTGCAAAAGAAGGGAGTGAAGTTTGAGTGGACTCCTAAGTGTGAAGAGAGTTTTCAGTAGCTGAAAGACATATTGACAAGTGTGCCAATCTTGAAGATTACAAATCCTGATGAAGATTTTGTTGTGTGCACCAATGCATGCAAGGAAGGGCTTGGTGGAGTCCTCACTAAAAAAGATAATGTGGTATGCTATGAGTCCAAAAAATTAAAAGAGCGTGAAAGAAATTATGATACACATGAATTGGAGCTAGCAACAATTGTGCATGCATTAAAAATGTGGAGATATTACCTCATGGGGAGGAAATTTGAGTTAAGGATAGACCATTGTGGTATGAAAATTTGTTTGGACAACCAACATTAAATGCCAGACAAACTAGATGGCTTGAATTTCTAAGTGAATATGACTTTGAGATTAAGCACATCAAAGACAAACAAAATCAGGTGGTTGATGCACTTAGTAGGAGAGCACATGAGATGCATATTGTAGCCATCAACATGTACAGGACCAATCTGAAAGATAAAATTCTTGCAGCAACAAATTCAGATCAACAAAATTTGAAACCAAAAGAAACATTACAACAAGGAAATTCACAGCACAAATTTAATTATTATGAGTTGAAAGAAGATATAATTCTCATGTATAAAGGTAGAGTATATGCACTAAATTATAGTGAGATGAAAAATGCAACGATGAAGGAAATGCACAATGTGTCATATGTTGAGCACCCAGGATATCAAAAGAAAATTGCAGCTATAAGAAGCTAATATTTTTGGCTCGGAATGAAGAAAGAAGTGGCTAATTACATAGCTAGATGTCTAGAATGTCAAAAGGTGAAGACTAAACATAGACACATAACTGGGTTAGTACGGTCATTGCCCATTCCAGAATGGAAGTGGGAAGTTGTTACAATGGATTTTATTACAAAGTTTCCTTGAATAGTGAAACAACATGATTCTATCATGGTGGTGGTGGATAAATTAACTAAGGCATCACATTTTATTCCCATGAAGACTACACACAAGACAACAAATATTGTAGAAATATATATGAAAGAAGTTGTTAGACTACATGGAGAGCCTAAGGCAACAATTTCAAACAAAGATCCAAAGTTTACTTCCAATTTTTGGAAAGGTTTGTTCAAAGGCTTTGGGACAAATCTAAATCTTAGTACAACATATCACCCAAAGTCAGATGGGAAAACATAGAGGACTAATAACATAATTGAAGACATTATTAGAATGTATGTGATGGTTTGACCATCAAAGTGGGAATATTATATTCATTTGGTTGATTTTTCTTACAATAATGGGTATCGAGCCTCATTACAAATGATCCCATTTGAAGCATTGTATGGAAGAAAGTGTAACACACCAGTAAATTGGGATAATCCAGCAGACAGAGCAGTTATTGAGCCATATTTGTTGAAGGAAATGGAAGAGCAAAGGGCAAATATCAAGTAGAATCTAAAGGCTGCCCAAGACAAGAAGAAAATTTATGTAGACAAGAACATAGTTTTTAGATATTTTAAAGTGGGAGAACATGTGTTTTTAAAAGTGAAGGTGAAAAGGAGTTCGTTAATATTAGGAAGCTTCCCAAAGCTAGCAACAATATATTGTGGAAATTTTGAAATTTTAGAAAATATAGGGCCAGTTGCATACATGCTAGCATTGCCTGCATCCATGAGAGTACATAATTTATTTCATGTGTCATTGTTAAAGAAACATGGGTTTGACCCTAACCACACAATTGATTGGATTGTGATCTAGGTGGAGCACGAAGGAGATTTCCAATTGGAACTAGTATGCATCATGGACTGGAAAGTCAAAGTGCTCAGGAACAAAGCCATCAGGATGGTAAAGGATCAATGTACATGCTATAGTCCTAAAGATGCTACATGGGAGAATGAAGAGAACATGTGGGAAGAATACCCACAATTTTTTGTCAATTTTGAAGAAAATAGAATATAAGATTTCAAGGCTCCATTTTGAACAACTAGAATTCCGAAACCACATCTCAGAGTCCTAGCCAACCTGTGTTGGGGAACCTAATAAAAGAATGAAACATTTCTTGGGTTAGCCCTGATAAATGAATGGTACATTCCTTGGGTTAGCCCTGATAAAAAAATGGTTCACTCCTTAGGTCCGCAGGTTGAGAGGAACAAGAGTTTATTGTTGGAACACTTGTTGTAGTTGTGAAATTGCAAAAATTGCATTTCTTAGTATTATGATGTAAATTTGTCTATGTATATTGGCATAGTGTGCACCGAGGACGAGATACAATTTTAGAAGAGGGGGAATGTAACGTATTCACTATAATTCCCACTTTAATTAATGCTTAATGTAGATATAATGTGTGGCTACAATGAGGCAATGTATATACAAATTGTATTTCTAAGTTTTAATAATAAAATGTGATGCCAGCTGGTAAGGGTACATGGATAAATATGGGGGTTGAATTAATCCACAAGAGAGGGGAGGGTCTAGGATAATTTATAAGAGAGGGGTCCAAAGGGGTAATTACCCATGTCTATTAATTCCACCCACATTCCTGAATTTTATTATCATTATGTATTAAACACTATTTCCTGATTGAGTGTCTCCAAAGCTAATCATTGAATGCATGCAAGAGAGTGGGTGTGAAAAGTCACATTCCATAGTTATTGGGAGCATGGGGGATAAGTACAATCATCTTGGGGAAGTATGTGAGTCAAGCAAGTAAGCCAAAGAGAGGAAAATTCATATGGGCAGTTACAACAATTTTAGACAATCAAGTTTTTGGCATGAACAACAAGTAGAGAGCAAAAAAAAGAGAGCTTCGAGATGGAGCGACCATGGAGGGATAATTCTAGAGCATGCTAGAGAATTTATGGATAGTATTTGGAGAAAAAGATTGAAGATCCAATTTTTCAGGCTTGAAGAGTGAACTCTTGTGTGAGTTTCACTGTAACAACAAATGTTTGTTGTTGTTTGCTGGTAGTTTTCCTAATAGTGAGCTCCTTGAGTTTCCCAGAAGAGAGATTCCTAGTTACCCATGCCAGAGAGATCCTAATAAACGAATGGGATGCTTGAGGGACTGAGATCAGTGAAGGGGTACATTCCCTGAGTTGGGAAGTGTTGAGTCACCAAATTAGCAACCTTTTTACCATTATTTCACATAATTTCCCTTCACTTTTAATCATTTCCCGCTTCCCATAACCTTGTATTAAGTCCATTTTCATGATTTATGTGGGTTTAGGTTCAAGAAGTTTTTTAATGCATTTATTTTAGTATTTTAAGCGAATTTATGATTAAGTATTAGAAAAATAACATGTTTTCACTTAACCTTGAAATTTGGGTTAGTTCGGTGATGATTACAAGTACAATTGGAGTTTGTAACAATGCTTATTTTTGCCACTTAGCTCCAAATTCGAATTTCGTCTTCAACCATTGAATATTTGTCATAAATTTGGATCATCATAAACTATCTTTGGTGTGGAAAGAATCTTGGGTCATATACAAGATTAGTGTGATTTGTTTTGAATTATTAGCAAATATCTTGTAATCATTTACTAGTCGGTTTTTAGATTTTACTTATTAGTAAATGGTTGTAACCACACGAGAGAAAAGTGGATCTGAATTTATTACTTGTTTATCTTATTCTCAAAGCAAACTCATGTATAAATAAGGTGCATTCTCCATTCCAAGAGGAGGACTCTTGGAGCATATGTCCAAATTATGATGGAATATAATAAAGTTCTTGGTATTTCTCTTCACATAGTTTGTCATTCTTTAGTTCTATTAATATTATGCTTTGATTTAATTTACAATTTTGTAGTTTAGTTAGCTACCTTGTTCTTGGGAGAATGGAACTCACTCCAAATGGATCATGGTGGTATTTTATTTCATTTTATGCAAGTGTGTTTATTTTATGCCAGTTTGTTTTCCCTTTATTTTTATTTTTATCAAAGCATTGATTCATGGAAAGATAAATTCCCATCCATACCAAAAGATAACTTGGTGACAACAGGGTCTTAATCAGTATGGCGGTGCTCAAGTACAGGGACATTGCTAGAATTGATTAAGCTTGCTTTCGATTTATGTTGTGTGGATCCTTACAAAGACTAAATCTTCCATTGAAGACTAAGAGACAAGATGTATTTTGTATTGTATCACAGGAACATTCCAATGGTGAATGAAAGAATGTGATTTGCACCATAAAATACCATGTCATTAGTCCAGTGATTAAGTGATATCTCTATTGAGTTACAATTTACATTTTATTTTGAAATGCGTGTTTTCAATTACATTAGAAACCTACATGACTATACATATCATTGAAGATTTGAATTAGAGACTTGCTTCACAACTAGTTACAAGGACATTTAAAATATAAATGGAATCCTCTAACTTTTGAGACAACAAAGGATTTCTTTAGTCAAGCATCCAATGAGAGAAAAAATTCTGTAGTGGTTTTATTTTATGTTTTCAATAGGTTAGGCAATGAAGAGTGATTTTGTTTTGAAGCATCATATTAGAACTTAGAAGCTTACTTGAAGAATATGAACCATTTAGGCTTTAATATTGCATTTCTTGTGCTTGCATCTCTAAGTTTATGCTCCTAGATTGATGATTTGATGTCTAGAAATTATACATATAATTTGACTAAGAGGCAGGTCAAGAGAAAGAGAGTTGGTGGAAAATTGGGATAGTTGTAGGAAAATACCAACGGGTTGTGGGATTTTTGAGCATGAGTGGACAATGAGAGCCCACCCTCTTATGTGGATTTCTAGCCCCAACTCGAGGGTGACTTGTTGTTGATATTTGGAATTAAAATTCTATGGTTGGGTGGAACGTCCATCCCAAGCAGCTGGCTGCACGATTATTAAAAAATATAAGTGTTTAATCTTGTTGTTGTGATGTTTTATGTGTTTAATTGTTATGTTTTTACTATGTGTAAGAGAACGATTTTACATGTTGTTGTGTGAGTTATTAGTTTCATTTCATGTTTATATCATAATGCTTTTGATGCATCAATTTAATGGTAGAATAAAGTATTTCAATCTATATGTGATTGTATCTGATAGGCTATAGGAAACTAGTTAGCAGAAAATCTTAATTTTTTTATGAGTATTCCACATGTAATGGACCTTAGCTAGTTTGGAAGATGTTACAATATCCATGTCTTCCTAGAAAAATTATCTATAAAGGAGACATAATACAGATATACACCAAGTTAAGGGACTAGTACAGGCCCAAACACATCACTATGTATCAATTCCATAATCCCTTTTTTCCCTTGTTACTCCAAATAGGAACCTGACCCAATTTTTTTTTCTATATATGCAATGTTTACAAAAACTGACTTCCAAATTACAATAAAGAAAACCTTTGATCATACCTCTATTGTGCATAGCTCTAAGTCCTTTTTTTTCCATTGTGTCCCATCCGCTGGTGCAATAACATGGTCGGGTCGACTTGATGAAGAAGAATCATGTTGGTTTGTTTTGACTTAGCCCGAGTTGAGTCAAGCCGACTTCACGAACAAAAATATTGTTGCATCCAATTGTGTCGAAATTCCTTAACAAATTTTATAGTGTTCCAATTCAAACTCCTTTCATGAAGACCATTGCTCTCCTGACCATTTTGCATGTATCCTCTAAAATAGAGTGTGCACACCTGCATCACTCATTTTTCTTACATATATCAAATTTCTTGCCAAAACCAGAATATGTAGCACACTAGGAAGGGTTTTACTCCTCCCATATTGAAGTATCAGTTGGAATATTTCTCATCCAACAATTTTGGTTGTCGAGTCATCCCCCAAGAACACATCTCCCCCTTCATATCTCTCATATTCACATAACCATTCTATGTGGGGTGTCATATGAAAGGATGCTCCTAAGTCGATCAACCAAACATATTTCTCCGATTGTGTACTAATTGATACCAGATACATATTTCCTCCTTTATCCAGAGTAATATTTCTCTCATTCGTCTACTTCTTGTTGGATAATTAACTAACTTATGTTGCCTTTGAACTGTATTTCCTCTTGTAATTCCCAACTCTACCATATTTCCAACATCTTCTCGTTGACTGAACCGAGGATTTATATCTACCATTTGACTTAGAATTTCTACAGGAGAATTCGTCTTTATCTCTGTTGATCGATTAACCTCTCACCATAAAGACATCTTTGGTAGATCCTTCCTTGTTCTTTCGTCTCATTTTTCTAACAATAGAGATGAAACCACATCTTCTAGTGCTAGTATGGTCGAATTACTCCTTATATCCATGACTAACCTATCCCATGAGTTTGGAAAAGAACATAATAGGATAATACATTTATCCTCATCAATGATTCAATATCCATAGACAATAATTGACCTATTATAGTATTGAATGCATTTAGGTTCTCTATTACCGAGCTCCCATCACTCATCCTCAGAAGCTACAATTTATTTCTAAGGAATAACTTGTTTACCAGGGATTTCAATTGGTACAAGCTTCCCAACTTGTCCCACAGTTTCTTTTTCAAGTCTTCACCCGAGACACTCAACAATATCAAATTTGCAATACATAGTCGAATCACACTCCTTGCCCTTCTTTCAAGTTTCTCCCATTCTTCCCTCAACATACTTGTCATAATGGTTCCTGGGCATATTGTTGCTCAATACTCTTGATCTACAAGGAGATGTTCAATTTTATCCTTCCAAAGCTCAAAATTCTGGCCATTGATTTTTTCGATCTCTATCCTCGAACTTCTTGACATTATTTCAAGTACGACTTTAAATATCTCTAAATTACAATTCCCACTAGACCTAGGTTTAGCTTAGATCTAAGATCTACTTAAACTTGCTCTGATGCGACTTGCATAGAGCAACATATATGCTCTGATGCCACATTACCAAAGTAGCTCAAATATAGATATGACACCACATGTTAGGAAATAGACATCCACACTAAACCAACTAGGAAAGATGATGAATTTAAACAAAAAATAAATGACAATCACACATAATACATAGAGAGTTTACCCCGGAAACCCAAAACCATAAAAACCAACATTCCTTGAGCATATTGCTCCTTGTTGTCTTATTCATTCAACGAATAAAGAGTTACATGACTAACTTTGGTCTACACCTAAGACACAATCACCATCATACTATCTTGCTTTACACAAGAACAACCCTGCAACCAATTCAACTTACATCTACATGACCAAAAACATGCTCTTAAAGGATTCATCAATCTAATACAGTTACACTGTACCTTATTATAGGATTTACAACACCCAAAAGTGATTACATATCCATGTACATTATTGACTACAATCCTATGAATATCATGTTTTTGTTACAGTTCACTTTAGTCGATTACTAATCGACTTCCAATCGGTCTCCGGTTGGTTTCCACTCGACCTTTTGTCAACCTCCCATCGGTTGGCCTTTCGAATTTCCTTTGATCACTTCGACTTCAATTTCCTAGTTGGTCACTTCGACCTCGACTTAACCATCAACTCGAATTGACTAGTTGGTCAATTCTTCACCCAATCCATCCACATCGAATAGACATTCTGATGACTATTCTTTCATTGAAAAGAATATAACAATCCAACAATGCCTTTTGGTTCATGTAATGCATCAACCACATTTTTTCATTTGATGAATGATATAATACACCCATATTTATATTCATTTGGATAGAGTATTTGGATGACATATTGGTTTATAGATCTACTTGGGAATAACACATCTCACATCTTATGTAGGTGTTAGAGACTCTGGAAAGGAATCAACTACTAGCTAAACTTAAGAAATTTGAGTTTTCTCAATGGTCATTGGTGTATTTAGGGTACGTTATTGGTGGAGGGGAACTCAATATATATCCTGCAAAGATGGAGGCCATCATCAAGTGTCCAATTCATACTAATGTCACTAATTTTAGGAGCTTTGTTGGAGCAATGCAATACCTATGAAATCTCATAGCATACTTTTTCAGTAGTAGTTGTACCACTCCATGCCATAGCAACTAGTGGTAAGAGTTTCCAGTGGGGAAAGAATAAAAAAAAAGATTTCAATGAGATTAAACAAAGTTAGTCAAGAGCCAGTTCTCACATTTACTAACTTGCAGAATCCATTCAAAGTGGAGATGGGTGCAAGTGGGATATGCTATTGGAGTGGTCTTGATTCAAGAAGATAAGTTAGTATGCTATCATTTTTAGATGTTTCATGGGGGATTTTTGAACTACCCTATATATGATAAGGAAATCTATGCCCTGGTTCAAAATGTTAATAAGTAGAAGCACTATCTGATGGGAAAGAAAACCATTATCCACATTGATCACTATCCATTGCAATATTTGAAGGCCTAGAGTAAGCTTTAACAAACCAGACATTACAAGTGGATGGGTTTTTGCAACAATTTCATCTAGTCATCAAATATAAGAAGGGAATCACTAATAAGTTGGCATACATGATTTCAAGGCCACCCACATCATAGATCACAACTTTGGGAACTCTTATGCACATGAAGCTTGTTACCCTTGATGCATACATAAGAAATGAGGACTTCAAAGAAGTATATCAACAATTACATATACAAATTCATTTAGAAGAAGGTGATTGTAAGGTTGATTATCATCTTCAAAATGGGTTTCTCTATAAGCTATATAATCTCTATCTTCCTAAAGGTGAAACATTGTAGCTTATTAGAGAGGCCCGCACCTCCAAGGTTGCAGGACATTTTATCATTGGAAAGATAATTGCCAAGTTACAAAGGTATGTGTATTTGCCCAAAATGCACGAAGATGTAGCTTGGTATATTAGAGGATGCATGCTTTGTTGTACTATAAACCTAGTAATAGAAACCAAGGTATATACCATCTCTTACATGTACTCGCTCGACCTTTGGAAAACATTTGCATGGATTTTGTGGGTGGTTTTCCAACAAATAGGAAGGGACATGACTATATTTTTGTGGTAGTTGATAGGTTTAGTAAGATGTGCATTCTTATGACTTGTAGAAAGACCATCAAAGGACAAGAAGTGGAAAACATGTTCTTTGAACATGTTTGTGTGAACTTTGGGATACAAAGGAGAATCATCTCAGACAATGATACCAAAATTTTCAATGCCTTTTGGACTGCACTTTGGGAGAATATGGGCACAAAGTTGACATATCTACAACATGCCATCCACAAACAAATGGGTAAATAGAAGTAGTCAACAATACTTTGGTACAATTTTTGAGGGGTTGCAATTAGAAGCATCCAAAGACATGGGATGCAAATCCAATCTAAATTCAACACTCTTATAACAAAGTAGTCCATACTTCTATTGGTAAGTCCCTTTTGAAACTTGCTTCGAGTATTTTCCACCTTCACCCCTGGATGTTTTATATGGATAACAAGGAGGAGTGAGGGAAGCCATCATATAAGAAGCACTAAAATTATATAAATTGGTTGACAAGATTAGGCAGATTGATTTGTAACTATAGGAGACATTGAAGAAATCATAGGAAAGATGTAAGGCCAAACATGATTAGCAAAAAACTAGAAATCATTCAATGTGGGAGACAAAGTTTGGTTACAACTTAAAAAGGAAATATTACAGGGTCATGGTAAGAAGATCAAGGATTTTCAGTATGGTCCTTTTGAAGTATTAAAGAAGGACCATGATAATGCCTATAGACTCAGTTTAACCCCATATATGCGTATTTACTTAGTAGTGAATATGGAGAATATGAAACTCTATGAGCCTTCCATGCTAGATCAAGAATATAAGGAGTGTGTCCTACCTACCATAGAGGAATTAGCACCAGAAGTTTAGGCATAGTTGGTAGAAGATAGAGTTTTGAAAAAGTAGTGTAGAACTACCAGATAGGGGTAGCGTGACCTTTGGAATATTGGGTTGAGAGGAAAAAATCCAGGCAAGTAAAATTCGTACTTCAGGGAGAAGGTAAAGGGAAAATTTCCTCACCTCATTTAGTAAAAGATTTTGGGGACCAAAAGTATGACAAGGACTAATACCCAAAAAAACACCCATGTAGGAACTATAGTCTTCGCCTATTGACATGGGCTAAAAATATAAGTTAACAATACTATTTTTGATAAAATAAAGTAGAGACCTTAACTA
>JZKD02S0042836.1:53752-118211 GCA_000966675.3 Picea glauca
CTTGAACCTTTGAGGACAAAAGTCCTCCCTAGCTCCACCCAACCACCCTGAAATATAAATATTTGCTACTGAAACTTATTACAATGATATGATGTTCAACAATGGCTTACCAAACTCATCACTGTTCTGCTGCATTTCGTTGCTTTGTCTCCCTTATTTCCTTTCTGCACACATCACTTGCGCTATCTGTTCTTCCACTTTTTATGCTCTGTGCACCATGTCCATTCACTGCACAGTTCCTCTTCTATGATCTTCAGCTGCTGCACTCTCCTCCTTCTTCACACACGAATCACCTTCACCAACAACATTCCCAGCAACCTCCAACAACAACAACAACAACACTCTTCTCTTCTCTGTACTGTGTATTTATAGCTTCTGTGCACCTTGTGCATGCAATGTTTGCAATTCCTCTACATGCTGACTCCATGCCGTTATCCTCCACCTCTCGAGTGTTCTATCTGATCATCATCGTGACTCTTCAGCTTCTCTGGCAGTTGAGACTCTTCGTCTTCTTTGTGACAATTGAGCTCACCTTCTCTGTTTTAGTTACAAGATTCCACGCTTATCAGCTGTCAATCACCTCCATGAACATCTTCATCCCTCTCAGAGACTCTTCACCTCCTCTTCCAGTCATTCTGTAGTGTCTTCGAGTCCTCTAGCAGAACCCATCGACGGTTTCAGGCAGTTACACTGTATCGTGCTACAGTTGCCCTCCGATCTTGTTCAAATTCATTTGCACCATTGGATATGCAGTGAGCAAATCTGGATGGCCAAAATCTGTGCTTCCAGATCTACGGTCAGGATTCAATTCTGGAGCCCCCTTTCCATTCTATCTTTAAGTGGAGGGGGGGTCCGGAATTGGGCGTGCATCTCTCGAGCGGTCAGGATTAAAGCACCTAGATCAATGACACTCAAGTGATTCCGGACCCCCCTTGCCTTTCTGTCTTTAATATGGGGGGGGTCCGAAATGGTGGAGTATTGATGAAGGGCCCCACTCCTGTTGTGTCACCTTCTGTATCGTTTTCCACCTGACCGTGCGACAAGGCTCGGCTCCTCCTTGTCCTCTGACATTTGTCCATCTCTCGTTGATGTGACCAAGGGATGTGACCATAGCCTTATGCATAAGGCGCTTTCACGATTTCTCATTTCGTGAGTCTGGAGATGAGGCATCTCGACTCTCCAAGTCGTGATCCCCGATACCCCAATATGGAGTATGATCAACGGTCCATATCTGATCTCTATTTAACGACTGCGATTGAATCGCCATATCGCATATCGCGATTTAGGAATTCTTGTTGCCTTGTTTTCTATTCCTCTTGATGTCGCAATCCACGAAACTCCGATATGGTGTCCATCTGCTGACGTCACACGTGGATTGACACGTGTTGAATACTGCCACGTGTTACTCTGATTCATGACTTACATGTGCTTGAAATGTTGAATCAGTCTGACACTTGTCATTACCTGATTGTGCCACGTGTCCCTAGCTGACGTGGTCTACTGTCATGAGTTGGGTCGACGGTCTAGATCACATCTTGATCTGATGGTTCAGGTTCAGTTGGGATTTCACACATCGCGATTTCGGGGTTCTTGATGTCAATAAACTTTGACATGTCCAACTCTCGATCCTCGAAACTCCGACAAGGACTGGGATCAACGGTTCATATTTGTCCTCGATCCAACGGTCGAGATTATATCGGGGTATCGCATATCGTGATTTTGCAAGTCCTATGGATATTATTCTTTTTACTCTTCAACTCATGATCCTCGAAACCCCGACAGGGAGTCGGATCAATGGTCCACATAACCCCTTGAGATGGACGGTCCTCCTGCTTTCGGGATTTGGTGAGCCCCTTTTCTCCTTGCACTTTAAACACCGTGCAGGTTTTCCTCTATCCAATGGTGGTTGGATCCTGCGCTCTAATCTAATGCCTGAGATCTATCCTCCTCTTCAACGCACGCTCTTCTTGTCTTTATTTAGATCTGACAGTCCTCATGCCATCGAGAATTTTGGATGGGATCCAACGATCAGTGACGCTTCTCCTCCAAGCTTACACATCCTTCTTACTTGGAAGAATTTTGACTCTGCGCTAATTCCTCCTGAGCCTATGTTGTTCCTGTTTGTCCATCGATGCACACTCTGATCCTACCATATTCACTGTTGTACTTGCCATCAATGACAAGCTACCTGTTAAAAATTTGCCAACATCTTTTACCTTATTGAGGGGCAAATATTTGTGAAGTTGGGCCAATTCACGATGTTCAAAGTGAATGTGCTTTGCAAGGCCTCCATAAAATTTTCCTTTCAAAAGTTTAAAAGTTGCATGAAGTTAAAAATCTCTCCAAGGCCCAATATGATAAAGTTTATTTGAAAACTACATAGTGATATGATCTCAAACTTTGAAAGTGTCAAACACCTTGAATTTAGATGTTTTCTTAAGGCCTGCCAATGATGCAAATTTCCTCCCTATGCATAGTAAAATTCAATTGTTCAAATATTATTGGATTTTTGTGTCCTTTTCATCAAGATTAATCTCTTGGATTCCTCAATTAATTTCATTTGGAATAACCCCTTTACTACATGGGTTGAAGAGCACTTGCAATTTCCCATTTGAAATTCCATCGCATTAGTCCAAATGAACTTACAATAGGCCCTCTTTTAGACATCATATATATATTGGGCCATTGACCCTCTTCAACAACTATGTCTCTTTTGAAATATTTACTCAATGGAAAGGCCTTCAAGTTCCTTCAAAAGACACTCACCCACACACATACAAACTATCATGATTTTTTAAAGAAACTTCTTTCAAAAGTCTTGACGAACTATCAATCCTTTCGAAATATTAACCTCACATCTTTCTAAATCCCTCGATGAACTATGAGATGTATTTTAAAGATTAACATCATATTTTTCAAAAATTTTCTGATGAACTATAGGGTCTCTTTGAAAGAACACCCTTTTAAAGTCATCGATAAACTATCATGCCTCTTCAAAAGAACAACTTCACATCTTATCACCCTGATTTTACAAACCCATTTTGTCCTAAAAATTTCCATATGGAAACAACACTTTGGTAGCTTTATCCCTCATCCTCATCACCATGTGACCTTAGTCATCTCATAATAAGCTACGTCGAACCAAAAAGTTGACCAAATTTTCATAGCACAATATTCATTTCATTTTTCGTGTGTGGAACACGTAGAAATTCCATAAAAATTGTGCTATCATCTAAGGTAAAAAACCATTATTTGTATGTCTCATTAATGCCTACGCACATCCCAAAAATGTAGTAGGCATGTGTGGACCTTGTCAAGCCATTATTACTAATTATAAGGTTTTATTTAGTATTCATTGTCATCTTTATCCCATTAATTCATTAACGCATTAGGATAGTTCACATTGAAGTGAGCTCCAAAAGAAGGTCTACCATTTCACCTATAAATAAATCCATTAAGGTCACACATTTCATCCATAATTCATAGTAAGGTTTGTAGAGAAAATGAATACTCACACTAAACTAACTAGGAAAGAAAATATACATTCAAGCATAAAATAAATGACAATCACAAAGTACACATAGATTTTACTCTAGAAACCCTTAACTGAGAAAACCAACATTCCTTGAGCATATTGCTCTCTTGTTGTTTTATTCATTCATAGAATAAATATTTACACGATTAACCTTGGTATACACCTAAGACACAATATTCAGCCTACTCTCTTGCTTTAAATAAGAGAAACTCTGCAACCAATTTGGCTTGCATTTACATGAACAAGTTGCTTCCAACAACATCAACATGAACACCAAATTATTATAATTACAACACTCCTTATTTATAGGATTTACAACATGCAAAACCCTAAATCATGGCACCTGAAAAAAGGTTATAGATCCATGCAGATGAATGGATTCAATATCAGGATTATGTTACAGTCGAATACTAATCGGTTACCAGTTGACTATCCATTCAACCTCTAGTCAATCTCCAGTTGGCTACCACTAGACCTCCTTTCAACCTTCTATTGGTTGACCTTTCAACTTTCCCAGTCGACCACTTCAACCTTCGACTTTCTTGGTCAATCAATTTTACCTTTGAATTAACCATCGACTCGACTTGACTCATTGGTCAAGTCATCGCCCAATCGATACACCTCAACTAGAAAATCAAGTGGTTGTTATTTCACTGCAAAGAATATAACAACCCAAAATTATTCCACTTGTTGCCTTCTTTGATGATACATGAGAACCTGAACTTCTATTCACAGACCCAGGGCATCAATTCCCATTGCCTCTCTACACCAAGAGAACTTCACAACACTCATAGACTTGGTCAAAGAGTCTATTATGTTTTCCAAGGTGTCCACCTTCTCCAACAATACCTTCTTTCTTTCCACCATGTCTCTCATGAAATGGTATTATACATCAATATGCTTAGTCCTCGAATGGTAAGTTGGGTTATTTTCCAAGAATATTGCATTTTGGTTGTCGCAACTTATCTTCATAACTTTCTACTCAAACCCAATCCCTAAACATAGTCGATGAAACCATATGGATTCTTTTATTGTGTGAGTGGTTGTCATGTATTCAACCTCCATTGTCGACAAATATACGACCACCTATCACTTACTCGTCCAACTGATTGCTCCACCAAACAACTTGAAAACATATCCATTGGTCGACCTTTGTCGATCTAGATCTATAGCCTAGTTGGTGTCGATAAATCTATGTACATTTAATTCCCTATCATTTTGAAGTTTACCTTGATATCATATAACACATTCTTTTGTGCCACACAAATACATGAACAATCTCTTGACTATAGTCCAATTCTCTTTTCCGAGTGTCGACATGTATATGCTCAGTACTCTCACTACATGAGAAATATATGGTCGAGTGCATACCATCACATACATCAAAATGCCAATGATACTAGCATAGGGAACATGTGGCATGTCCTCTATTTATTCCTTTGTCTTCGGACACTGTTCAACAATTATCTTTCCTCCCATAAGAATTGTTACCTTGACTGGTTTACAATCCTGCGTGTTAAAATGATTCAAGACTGTTTCGATATACTTTCTATGATTTAACCGAAGATTTCTAACTGCCCGATCTCTCTTGATCTCGATTCCCATAATGAATTTTGCTGCACCGAGATCCTTCATGTAAAACTTGGAGGACAAATGGATTTTCACCTCCTTTATTGCATCCATGTTGTTTTTTACTAGCAACATGTCATCGACATACAAGACTACATATATGAAACAACCAACTTCTTTCGTGGAATATACACAACGATCAACCTTTCTTCTCACAAATCCTAGACTAAGGATGTGTGTGTCAACATTTTGGTACCACATCCTTGGTGATTTCTTTAGACCATAAACAAATATCTTCAATTTGCACACTAGATCTTTCTTTCCCTTTACTACAAACCCTTCATGTTGTTTCATGTAGATTTCTTCTTCTAGGTCCCCATGTAGGAACATTGTCTTTACATCCATTTTCTCTATATAAATTTCAAATGTTGTATCCAAAGACATTAATACTCTAATGGAATTTAATTTTTCAATAGGGGAAAAATCTTACCGGAGTTGACTCCCTCGACTTGGGAATATCCTTTCACTACCAGTTGAGCTTTGAATTTCTCAATTTGAGCTATCGCGTTCAACTTTTTCTTGAACACCTACTTGCTACCAACATGTTTCCTTCCATTAGGTATGTCTACCAAATCCCACGTCTCATTCTTGTGCAAAGATTTCATTTCTTAGAACATGGTATCCTTTTAGAGTTTACCTCTGTCAATTCAACTGCCTCCCTAACCAACTTGGTTTACTTGTCAGTGGCAGATAACACAAATGTAGAACGAAAATTAGGTGGAATATACCTTTCAACTTGTTTCCTTACTCATTCATAACTCCTTACAACCGTAGTAGGTTTTTCCACCTCTTCATCTGATTCAGTCCACCCATATGAATCATGTTCTTCATTCCTCAACTCAAACACCAACTTCTTTTGTTCTTTCTCCATTTGAACCTCTTGATATTTGGAAGTTGTTTTGACTTCAATAAAGATCACATCTCAATTATGCACTATTTTTATCAACAATGGATTCCACAACTTATATAATTTCATTCCATCCTTGCAGCCAATGGAAATACACTTGACTTCCTTATTTCCCATCTTGTTCCTCTTTTCCTTGGGAACATGCACAAATGCTTTACAACTAAATACTATGATATGTGAAAGTGAAGGTATTTTACCAAACCATACCTCATGTAGAGTCAAGTTGACTAATGTTGATGAAGGAGACCTATTTACCAAATATTTTGCAGTGTCAATTTCCTCTGGCTAGAATTCTTTTGTGAGCTCAACACTACTGAGCATGCTCCTTGCCTTACCCATCAACTCCATGTTCATTCTTTCAAAAAATCCATTTTTTTGTGAGGTATATGGTGTAGTATTTTAGTGTGCTATGCCACACTGCTTATAGAACTGCTCAAAATCCTTTCCACATAATTCATCTCCATTGTCAGTTCTCAACACCTTGATATTCTTATCTGTTTGGTTTCCCACATGAGATTTAAACACTTTGAATTTCTCAAAAACCTCCATTTTCTTCCTTAGGAAACATAGCCATGTCTTCCTGGAAAAATTATCTATGAAGGAAACATAATACAAATATCCTCTTAGTGAAGGGACTGGTATAGGCCCAAACATGTCACTATGTATCAATTCTAGAATCCCCTTTTCCCTTGTAGCTCTAGATGCGAATCTAACCCATTTTTGTTTTCCATATATAAAATGTTCACATAAATTGAATTCTAAATTACAATCAACAACACCTTTGACCATACCTTTGTTGTGCATATCTCAAATTCCTTTTTCACCAATATGTCCCATTATCTACTGCCATAATATGGCCAGGTCGACTTGACAAAGAACAATTGAGTTGATTTGTATCGACTCAACTTGAGTTGAGTCAAGTCAATTCGACATCAGGAACAACAATGTTGTTACATTGAGTCGAGTCAAAATTTCCTAACAATTTGCATAGATTTCTAATGATCTAAAATCCTTTCATTAAGACCATCACTCCCCTGACTATTTGGCACACATCCTTTTGAAATAAAGTGTGCATGCTTGCATCACCCATTTTCCATACAAATATTAGATTTCTTGCCAAACCTGAAATATGTAACACACCTGGAAGGGTCCTGCTCCTCCCATATTGTAGTATCAATTGAACTCTTTCTCTTCTAACAATTTTGGTTGTCAAGTCGTCCCCTAAGAATACAACTCCCCCTTCATACCTCTCATATTCACAAAACCATTCTCTATGGGGTGTCATGTGAAAGTATGCACCTAAGTCGATCAACCAAACATCATGATCTGATTGTGTACTGGTTGACGCTAGATACACATTGCCTCCTTTATTTAGAGTAGTCTTTCTCTCAGTTGTTTGGTTAGCGTTGAATCTTGGATTGACATCAGTGGTTTTCGAATTGAAATCTCTTTTGTAGTTCCCAACTTTACCACATTTTCAAAATATTCTCAACAAACGAATCAAGGATTTATATCTACCCTTCAACTTAGACTTTCTACCAAATAATTTACCTTTATCTTTGTCAATCGGTCAAACTCTCACCATCAAGGCATCCTTGATTGATCCTTTTGTGTTCTTTTTTCTCACTTCGTTTGGTATCAACGATGCAACCATGTCTTCAAGCATTAATTTGTTCAAATTATTTGCTATAGCCATGACTAAGCTATCCCAGGAGTCTGGTAAAGAACAAAACATGATAATACCTTTATCCTCCCCAATGATTTTAATATACATAGACGATAAATGACTTATTAAAATATTGAATGAATTCATGTACTCTGTTACCGAGCTCCCATCACTCATCCTCAAAAGATACAATTTATTTTGAAGGAACAACTTAATTACCAAGGATTTCGATTGGTACAAGCTTCCCAACTTGTACCATGATTTATTTTCAAAGTATTCACTTGATACATTCAACAATACCGAATTTGCAAGACAAAGTCGAATTGTATTCTTTTCCCTTCTCTCGAGTTTCTCCCATTCTTCCCTCAACATATTTTTCGAAATTGTTTTGAGACTCACAAATACCCACTGTTTTTTATCTACTAGGAGATCTTCCATCTTAAGTTTCCAAAGCTCAAAATTTTGGCCATTGAATTTTTTGATCTCTTTCCTCAAGCTACTTGCCATTATTTCAAGAAAAACTTTAAAGATCATTAACTTACAACTCCCATTGGACTTAGGTTTAGCTTAGATCCAATATCTTCTCAACATTGCTCTGACACCATATGTAGAGAAAACTAACCAAGAAAAAGAAGACAAATTCAAGCATAAAATAAATGACAATCACACACATTACACAAATATTTTACCCTAGAAACTCTTAACCAGGGAAACCATCATTCCTTGAGCGTCTTGCTCTCTTGTTGTCCTATTCATTCATAAAATAAAGATATATATGACTAACATTGGTCTTCACCTAAGAAACAATTATCATCCTACTCTCTTGTTTTACACAAGAACAACCCTATATCCAATTCGTCTTGCATCTACATGACCAAGATGCTACTAGTAACATCAACATGAACATCAACTTATTACAATCACAATGAACCTTATTTATATGCTTTATGACATGCAAAACCCTAAACCCTGGTTCCCAAAAAACAATTATATAACTATGCAGATGATTGGCCATAATCCTTCAAATCTCAGGATTCTATTATAGTTGACTACCAATAAGTTACCATTCGGTTGCCCAATCAATCTCCAATAAGCTACCACTCAATCTCCCATCGATTAAATTTTAGACCTTTTTGGTTGATCACTTTGACCTTATACTTTCCTGGTCGATCACTTCAACCTTTGAATCGACTTGACTCGTCGATTAATTCATCATGTTGTTAATCCACCTTAACTAAACACTTTGATGAGTGTTCTTTCATTGCAAAGAATATAACAACCCAATAAGGTTATGCTATTGAAATTCCACTAGAAATATCTTGCACACTAGCCATTGTTTCTCTACCATTGAGAATTCCACTACCACTAAGCTTGAAGTTGGAGCACACAAGGATGAAAAGGACCCTTTCCCAAAGGTGGATTTGGATCCCATCTATATAGAATAAGCCATCATCATCACATATTTTGAGAGCTCCTGATGCACTATCAAGCATTTTCGAAAGATCAATTGTTACACATCAAAATTCCTCACTTCCAAAAGGTTACATTCTCATTGTTGTAAGTGTCTCACTTTTGTCGCAAGTGTCACATTCTCTTTCTGTAAGTGTCACATCATGAACGACACCATGAAAAAACTTGATACAACCCCTAAAACATGTTAGAAGAAGAAGCCCCATCAGATGATAGTAGGAACAAATGTTTTTCTATGGGAATTGCTCATATTGGCCACTTTTGGGAAGATCAACGCTCCCCTACTCATATATAGGGAGCGCTAGCACTCTTTTTCCATCTCATAGGGAGTGTTGTATCGCTTTGTTTCCCATTCCAAGGGAGTGCTGAGTTGGTTGAGGAAATCTCGAAAGAAATCCCATTTTCTTCTAAAGTCAACTATGGATGGATCGAGTTGGTTTGGCTCAAATCTAACTCCTGGGATGCATCCAAGGGAGATATCACAACTATTGGAGCCATATCCTCAACTAATTCCAAATATAATCAAGGTGGTTGAGCCTCTCAAAGCCTATAAATGGATGCATTCTCATGGTGAACAAGGGAGTAAAAAATCAGCAAAGCATTATTATTTTGACTGTGGATCTTTCGAGCAAGGGTTAGACAATGAGGACTTGGAGAGGCTGCTGCAAAATCATCTGAATATTGTAAGTTTCCTTTTGAAGTTCTCATTAATATACTTGGCCTATTTCCTTCTATTATGTTTTTACATGTGCTCATCTATGCTTGTCTTAATCTTCATAGATCGATTGATTTTGTCTAATCCATTAGAGTAGGAGATAGTCGTTTGTTTCTTGTTGTCCATTGCAGGTACTATTTGGAACTCATGGATTGGAACAACTTGGACAAGCATCATAAATGAGGTACATCATACTTCCCCTCCTTCTCTCTTTTTCAATGGGTAAAATGAATCTATAGGAATGGTAGTATCCAAAGGTAGTTTTCTGTCTTGGAAAAGAGGTCTATACTCCAAGGGAAAGTTCACATGTCCGCAGGGGAACATTTCCGTAATAGAAATTGGCGATTCCATTGGGGATCAAATTTTCAATTTGTTATTTCCTTGGTTTTTCTGTGATCTTTTCCTATCCTTAGATCCCATTTTCTAATTTAATCTGTTCTTACATATTTTTGTCTTTGCTAAGTTGTCTCACAGAGACTCTTACTGAATTTTCTCGAGTTATTGAGATTTTTATGTTTTTCTCAAACTTTCCTTAGAAATAGTGACATTCTACAGTTTAAGTCAGAGCGTTGTTTCATAATCAATGCTCGCCTAGAGTCTACCAGGGATCACTACAACGCTTTGGTGCTTTGGTTACCAGAGCACTAATTTTTCTTTATTTCAAAAAATGCAGACTTTCTTGCTTGCTAGGCATGGTCCTTTGATTGTTTTCTCCGACTCATATCTTATTCTGTCAGATCTTGTCCTCTATTTGACTCAAACTTGCTACCTTTCATTCTTTTAGTCCTTATTGAGTTTGCGTTTCCTTATTGAAAAATCGATCGTTTTTCTCAAAATTGGTTTCTCTTTGCTGCTCTTGATTATTTGATTGATTGTAGGTTTTCATAAGGAAGGTCATTGATCACAATATTTTTTTTCTTATCTTTGATCCCTTACTCAATTCTGAAACACTATAAACTATGAGTTTTGGTTTCTTAGTGTTTTTCTTTGAGTGAATAGTTTGGTAGTTCTTCTTCTTTCGGTCTCTTGTTTACCGCTGACAGTGTCTTTGTTTGTGTGTTTTTTCTTTTTTTTTTTCAAATCTTAGTAGTGAACCATTTTCATTATTAGAGAAAGCATGAAGCATTAGATGTAAATTTTAGTTTGCATATGTTAAGTACCTAAATAGGTATGCTGATATATCTCAAAATAAACCCACAATATCAACAAGAATAAACCAAACCATTCACCAAAATACTGAACACAAGAACTAGAGAAAACCCTTGAGGTAGGGTAACACCATATATTATTCCTTGTGTAAGGAATTCACTCCTGAAGCAATACATTCTTGTTACAATGACAATATTCTTCACTATGTTTCATTATATTGCTTACACTTCTTTATATATCTCTATCTATCCCCTAGGACCTTCTAGAGAGCCTTCTCACATTTGTTACATCTAACTACCATAGTGTTCCTTTATTAATATAGTGGACCTAGTCCACCTTACATTGAATGACCACATTCTCACATATTAAATGACTTCCACTAATAATACATAACCACATTCCAATTGGGTAACTTCCTAGGTACTCCATATTACCTCCCTAGGTATGCTACATTTCACCCCCCTTTACATGTTTCGTCCCCGAAACAAGAGAAGAAACCATACAATATGACCGAATAATAAATGTATCCAACTAATACCAAGTATGACCATCCATCCATCCCAATGGAAGTCGAACATGATGTCCATCTGCTTCCTTTCCACCCTGATCTTGATCTAAATTATGTTGGTGTTTCCATAGGATTAGTTCTCTAGCCTGATGTCTTTCTATAGTGCTATTAGGCCTCTGTGCGCCTCTTGATTGGTTTTATTTTAGGTTCCTTTGTGGTGCATAAATTTGTTGATTGTCACACCCTTTTCTAGATGACTATTATGTTTCTATATGATGTGGATGACAATATACACCAACTATAGGAATATGCCATTTTTTCTTCAAATCTACAATACATTGTGCCTTTGATTCAATGACCTCCTTAGCTTCCTGACTGTGTCCTTCCTGTGGTTTTACTTCATCTCCTTTTGTACACTCTGCTTCTGATTCGACTTCAGACTCGACAATAACTTCTTTGCTGGTCATTGTGGGCCCATATTTTTGACTAAGAGACACATTCTGCAATGTGATTTTATTTTTCTTGTACCAAAGATTTATAAACTTCTTTTTCACATTAATATTAACTGTACCAACTGATTCCATCCAAGGATATCCCAAAACAATATCTTCATCAACCATATTTATAGCATGAAAATAAGAATGCAACACATATTTGTCCATGGTGATCTTCAAATCTTAAATTTTTTTAACATTTTTACCCTCAACCTGTGTGTTGTGAATATTCTTTGCAGAAACTTGCAATCTATTAACCATATGAATATTGATAAAATTTTGTTTGCAACTAGGGTTAATAGAAACAATGACATTTTCTTTAAGAATACAACCATGAACTTGTAATATAGATTTTCCACATGAAAATAAACTCTTGGTGATGTATTTATCCTTACTCTTTGTATGAGACCACTTGTCTAAAAGTATTTTTTCAAGTTCTTCCTCAGAAAGTTTCATCTACTCAGAATGGTGAAATGATTTCCACCATACGAGAGCATCATCTTTGAAACCCTAGTCTACAAAAGATTTCCACTTCTCTTTCCATAATGACTTGTGAGATTTTATAAATTCATCAATACTAGGGCCATAATCTCTTCTAGTAAAAAATATCATGCTTGGAATAAATCTTCAATAAAAACTAGGGTGTAGAAATAACTTACTGCAAAAAAATCGCGTCTTTTCCGGGAAAAACCCTAAAAAAACAGTTGAATTTAAAATGCTCATAATTTTACTTCCCAGACTCTGTTTCAACTGATTTTTTTTTTAAATCGGGTATTTTTTCGAGAGGAATTAAAATATCCATTTTTTTGGCCAAATTATACTCATAAAGTTTCATATCGGAACCTGAAGTGCACCGCCCTCTTTTTTCCCTAGAAACAATTTGCAAAAAGAGCCAAACATTTCTCCCCTTTTTTGGCCAAGGAAAGTGCTTTGATACCAATTGTGAAGTATCTGAATAGATATGCTGATAAATCTCAAAATAAAACCATAATATCAACAAGAATAAACCAAACCATTCACCAAAATACTGAACACAAGAACTAGATAAAACCCTTGAGGTAGGGTAACACCATATATTATTTCCCGTGGAAGGAATGCACTCCTCAAGCAATACTTTCTTTTTACAATGAAAATATTATTCGATATGTTTCATTACACTGCTTACACTTCTTTATATAGCTCTCTCTATCCCCTAGGACTTTCTAGAGAGCCTTCTCACATTTATTACATCTAACTGCCATAGTGGTCCTTTATTAATATAGTGGACTTAGTCCACCTTACATTGAATGACCACATTCTCATATATTAAATGACTTCCACTAATAATACATAACCACATTCCAATTGGGTACCTCCCTAAGTACCCCATATTACCTCCCTAGGTATACTACAACATCCACAATCAAACAAAAAAATACTTGTATGCATTGGTTTTGGATATCTAAAAGGCCTTATTTATAATTTGGCAATTGTTATGAATTCTTGTTGAGAAAAAAATAGTATAAAATTTTGCATTCTTGAGTGTTTGTTAGTGACAAAAGAAAATAAATTCTTCTCCTTCTCATAGCTAGAAGTTCATTGAAAAAAGTTTTCATATCATTATTTTTACCTTCTTGGGGAGTCGAGTCTCAAATATCATCAGTTTCACTATCATTCACCCTTGTGTAACGAACAACCATGAAAATGAACGCTAATTAAAATCAAACTAGAAAATTTTATTTTTTGGATCTTTACACCAACAATAGACTAAGGCTAGAGATTTGGAATAGGCTTGGAGAATAACTCTCTAAATCATTCAAGACTAACGCATAATCTTGTGATAGGGAGAGAAAATCCAACCTTTGTATAAGCGTCGCTGGGATCCCCCTCTCACACAAGGGTTAAGCACGAGTTCACATGCAGGAGAGAAATGAAGATTATCACTCCAAGGCTTAACCAATTGTAGTAGTAGGATCGTATATTGGGGGTTATTCATGAGGATCAACTATTTTCATTTGGTCTTGGAGCTTCATGAATTCTGAATCTATTCAGGGTCCTCTGGAGTTTACTGGTCCATTTTTCCTTAGTTATCTTGAAGAATTTTAGACTTGATATCCTGCCCATACGTTCAAACTCGACTGTCGACTATACCCACCTAGAGGTTGACTATGAGTTGGTATCCTTAGTGGACATAATATTTAGGGTCCTTACACAAGGTGACAGTGAAGGGAATTCTTTGTTGTACCTGGAACAAAGGTTGGTCAAACTCACTCGGGCTCCTTGGAGGGTAACCCACGGGTAAAAATATGAGGGAACTTGCACCAAGGTGTAATTTTGTTAAGAAGGTTGCCAACATAACTAGTCCACCCACTCATATCCTATCCCCTTCTTAATTTTATCACACAATGTTGGATTTCATCACCAAGTAGTACGTTCATTGAGAGAAGACATTGTTTTGCTTGTTGGTTTTCTAGATTTTTTAGCGAGTGTTGTTTGTTCACTTTAATTGTCCTTAAAAATTGGTACTATGGTTAATAAAGGTCTTCATAGATCACGTAGGATGCAAGGGTTTCCTCTAGAAGGATATGCACCCTTACCTCCAAACTCACCCGAAGACACTTACCATGAAGAGGTCAAGAACCATTCAGATGCTGGGAGCGCTGCTACTCTTTTGCTAGCAAATCCTGAGAGAGATTTAGTGATGGTTTAGGAAGGTTCTACCATTCCTGCAAATCTGTCTTTGGAAATTCCTCATGATCCACTCCTTTTCTAAGTGAACTCCTCAGATAATATTGTAGTATAAGACCACCCTAGCCTACCGTCAAGGCCATATAATCAACTAGATATGGAACCAATACAACCAATTTTCAACAAATAATACACTACCCCTATCCACTCTACTGAAATGGTAGATCCAAAACAAAATATTTTTCATTCTATATGGATAACTCCATTAGGTTAGGATCTTTATGAAAAATTTAATTTCAGTCGACCACTCTTTGACCCTCCACATGCATTTACCACTACCAGTGAAAATGTAGGACCATCAAGACAACCTATTGACCATCCTTTCAATCAAATTATCAATCCCGCTTCCACTTCTAAACAAGTTAAAATTGAAACACGAGTCTTGTTGCCTAGTCATTTGTTAAGTACCCTGATGATTACGCCTACTATTCCTCTTCAAGCAACAACTTCATATACTCCACAAAACCTATTGGGACACCTTCACATCAAAGGATGCAAAACCCTGCCACACAACAAAACCCAACTGCAGGACAAATCCGTACTGGGGGAAACCCTCGTTCAATGGACAAGTCCCTATAGAGGAAAACTGTCCTTTGGTGCACAAATTTCAACTGGGGGGAAACCCCCTTCTACCAGTCAAATCCCAGTTTCTACCCAACCGATGGCAAGGGGACAATTTCAACCTTCGTTTACCAGGAACCCCCCACAATATTTGGGACCACCCTAGGGAGGACTATTTCATCAACCACATCAAGGAGGAACATCAAACCCCAACTTGCAAAGAGGAATCCTAAACACCAATATTTCTAGATTACATTTTGGACAACCCTTCCTAGGGATCCCAAATCCCACTTGGGGTACTCAAGGTCAACCATCTTTTGCTCTCTAAGGGAAAACTTCTTACCCTTCTCAGGGTCAACCTGGTTACCCTCATCAAGCGAAAACGAGTTATCCGCCTCAAAATATTCAAGATAAATAGCCTCCCCTAGGTTACACTGGTTATCCTCCCCATGGCCAAATGGATTTCCCCTCTTCGTTTATGAAAATTCCTCAAAAAATGAATCCTACTTTTGCTGGTCAAAATCAACAACATATGGGAGGAACTGATGGCTACAATTATCCACGACAACCAGTTTACGGTCCTACTGGTGTTCCTATACCACACCAATATCATCCTCAATTCAATCAACAATTACCATTCTTGGCCACTCTAGATCTACCAGATCTGTCAATATTAACCAACGATCCCATATTACACTCCCTTTTTTGGCCAGTCATTCCTGCCAAATTACCTTATGACATTCCATAATTTGACGACAAACTTGGTGAACACCCTAATAACCACGTTATGAATTTTCATGTGTGGTGTTCATCAAATTAACTAATGGATGATTCTATCCATCTACATCTTTTTCAATGTACAATTACAGGTTCAATGGCTAAATGGTACATTGAATTACAACGTGAAACTTTTCAAGATTTTAATTCACTTACCATGGTTTTTCTCACTCGTTTCTAGTTAGATATCCATTATGAAACCGACACATAAATTTTGACCTCCCTTCTTCAGACCAAATCCATACATATTTCTAATAATATTCATGAATGGAGACAACAATGACGGTTGATCAAAGAAACCATTCCTGACCAATTGTTGGTTGAATGGTTCACCAAATCTCTTTTGCCTCCTATTTATTGTGACGTATCCATGGGTGGTGTTGTTACAGAAGAGGAAGCCATTGATCGTTCCCATTATCTGGATTTGGTTTTTTCCCAATCCGATACTTTGTATGAATTGATTCCAAATGCTCCTCGTACATCAATCGACCCATCAAAATCATCCTCCACCGCTCATTTGGATGGATTTATCGGTTCTGTCAAAACCCAGTCTAGTTCACAGTCGATTGACACAACCAATCATTCAATCACTGCCCTAGCTATCGGGTCAACTCCACTCTCATCAAAATCCACCTTGAATCAAGTATCCTAAGTGAATGCATTTTAGTTTGCTTCTCCACCATAGTCAGGGGGAAAAAAGAAAACTAAGAATAAACTTAAGAAAAACAATAATCAAACCAAAAATAAAAAAAAACAATCCCAACCAACTGCTACTGAGAAGCAACCGCAATGAAAACCAAAATTTCCATGTCTCATTTGTGGTGAATATCACTACACACGAGACTTTCCCCATTGGGATGAAGTTGCTAAAATTTTTAAAGGAAATTCTCAACCTACTATTTTGACACATCCTTTTCCACAACAACAGTCACTGGTTGCACAAAATCATGCACCTCCAGCAAGAAGTAACACAAATCATCCCCTTAATGAGGAAGTTTCATCAAGTGCACACATTTACATGTTTAATGGGGTAGATTTGACCACTTGTACTGCACTATATGACACACCACTAGGTAAAGCTGATAAGGAAAAAGTAACTACTGGGACTACACTGAATCCACCTACCACTTCAATTACTCCCCCGTCTGGACCGCTCCAGATTGAGAAACCAAATTTCAACTCTATCTTATGTCCACCCAAGAGCACAATTCGAAAGTTGACTTTTAATCCTATATCACGTGCTGCTTAAAACTACAACATCATTGAAGATTTGGCCCAAGCACCTTGCACTATGTCAGCTCTCAAAGTTCTACAACATTGCCTGATCAAACATAGAACTCTCTTGGTAGACATCAGAGCTATATATCCTGAGTCATCCAATAATATCATGTTCAACCTGGATAATTTTAAATCACAAATCTCTCACCAACTTGATTTCCAAATCGATGTTGTTGTTCATAATCAACATATTCATCGCATGATATTGGATAAGGGGGAATCCACATGTTTCATGTCCTTGGATTGCTGGAAAGGCCTTAAGTCACCTGGTCTTAATCAATCTCCCACCATGTTGAGATATTTTGATGGAAGAGGTTTTTGACCTCATGGATTATTACAATCTTTAGTCATTCAATAGGGAGGTAAAACTATTTATGTAGATGTTGAAGTAGTCGATGCTCCCCTCGATTATAACTTGTTGTTGGGAGAAATTGGTTCTAGGCTATGAATGGCGTTGCTTCATCAATTTTTTGATGGGTCCAATTCCCACATCAAGGAAAAATTGTGACCATCAATTAGTTATATTACTGCGCCTCCAATGCTCACACTCAAACGAGCAACAATATTCCTTTCTTGGGAGACTCAAAAATTACTTATGAAAGTGTCAAGGTAGGTCTCTTGAAAGATTCTTTGCTCATGGGTACCTTCCCTACACTTCTTCCTCTGACCATGCAACACATTGCAATGGTTAATATGATTTCAACTATGGTACATCAATCCTTTGAATCATCTGATCCGTGGATCATACCTAGTCCCTTAGAGTTCAATACACTAGGTGACACTATTCCACTTAGTCCTGCAGAGGCTCGATATGACACCATTCCTTCTTCCTCTCCTTCACTGGATGACCAACATCTACTAGCGTTTACTACATATTTTTTTATCATCCTAGTTAGATTCCCTATCCTCTACTTTCGATTACATCCTACATATTTTTCCATCAAATGAATCTATTATGGAAATGCTTAGTATCGAGGAGGCACCATGGGATGACAACCACCATTGTTCGTCCTTTCTTCCCAGTTTGGATGAAATAGGGAAAGATATTTCCTCTATATTTCCTAGTGATATCGCCGACTCTCCCCAATCTTAGATACTCACTCAGGATACCATCTCTGAGGGGAATTTAGGAAATATGTCTCACATGATTACCATCGACATATCCATTAAAGAAGGTATTATGGAAAGCATACAACTAGGTTCCGATATTTCAGTTGAAGAAGTTGAAACTTATACCGCATTGTTTAAATAATTTCATGACATCTTCACCTGAAGATATGAAGAAATGTCAGGGATCGATCCTTCGATCATTGTGCATGAAATCAAAACTTAACCAAGAGTTGAACTTGTGAGACAAAAACTTTGTCAGTTCATTCCAAAAAAACCGTGGAAATCAAGGTATAAGTCAAAAAAATTATTAAAATTTGGTTTTATTTATCCTGTCCCTCTGACCGAATGGGTTTCCAACATTGTTCTGGTCACCAAGAAACAAGGGACCATTCGTGTTTGTGTCGATTACTGAGATATTAATAAGGCTTGTCCAAAGGACAATTACCCTACACCCTTTATTGACCAAATTATCAATAATTACATCGGAAGCATCATTTTCTCTTTCATGGAGGGATTTTATGGATATAACCAGATCGAAATTATACCAAATGATCAACACAAAACAACCTACATCTCCCATGGGGGACTTTCGCCTATTGGAAATTACCTTTTGGCCTTAAAAACATTGGAGCCACTTTTCAACGGTCTATTTTGTATGTGTTCCATGACATCAAACATATCATTGAACCTTATCTCGATGACTTACCAACTCACTCGACTAGTCGACGAGACCATATTCATCACCTATGATCCATATTTCTTCGATGTAGGTTTTACAATATACATTTGAACCCCCATAAATGCATTTTCGTTGTTGAATCAGGGAGACTCCTCGACTTCGTAGTTTCCAAAGATGGGATTAGTGTGGATCCCTTAAAAGTCAAATCCATTCTCGCTTTACCCCCTCCCAACAACCTTACCCAACTGCAAAGTTTGCAAGGGAAGGAAAACTTTCTTCGCCGTTTTATTTGTAATTACACTGAAATCAATAAAGGATTCATGAGATTGCTGCAGAAAGATGCCCCTTTCATTTGGGATGCAACTGCTCAATGCTCTTTTGATGCTCTTAGGCATGCTTTAACGAATACATCACTTTTTCATCCACCAAATTATGCGAAAGATTATATCCTTTATTTGGATGCCTCTACTTCTAATATTTCTATGGTGTTACTATAAGAGGATGATGATGACATCGAACATGTGATACACTATTTGAGTAAGATTATATCGGGTCCTGAACTCCAATATTCACATGTCAAAAAGTTGGCTTTGGCAGTGTTTATTTCCATCCAAATATTTCTCCACTATATTCTGTTATGCACTACCACGGTCATTGTAGACTTGAATCCCATGTACCACATATTTACTTGTCAAGTACTTGGGGGAAAATATTAAAAATGGATCGTCATTCTCCAAGAATTCGATCTTGAGTTTTCCAAATCCAAGGCTAGAAAGTCATTGGTTTTTGCGGAATTAATTTGTGATCTTCCCCATATTGATGAGAATACTGAACCCAATGATTCCCTCCCCGTTGAATCCCTATTCCTCATTAGTACGTCCAATCCATGGTATGGAGACATTCTTCTCTATCTCCAAACCCAATGCTTTCAACCTAACATTTCACGTGATGAACGACGTTGCATTAGACACCATTCAAAGTGCTACCTTATCATTGGCGACACCTTGTACCGCCATGGCATTGATACTGTCTTATGAAATTTGTTAACCCATGAATAGGCTAAACAAGTTTTGAATGATTGTCACCTTGGAGCTTATGGTGGTCATCTTTATGGGATGGATACAACGCAATTTTTTTTACGTTCTAGTTATTTTTGGCCTTCCATATTCAAATATTGCATCAAGGCCGTTAGAAAATGCCCACCTTGTCATATCTTTCAGAAGAAATCACGTACCCACCCAACTCCACTTCATCCCATTTTCGTTGTCAGCCCCTTTTTCAAATGGGTTATCGATTTCATGTAATGTGAGCCCACCTCAGTTGGGGGGCACGATTATATTATTGTTGCCACCGATTATTTTACTAAATGGGCTAAGGCTATGCCCACATTCCTTAACGATGGACAAACTGAAACACTTTTTGTGTTCACTCATATCATCACTCGATTCAGTGTCCCTCAAGCTATTGTAACTGACCATGGATCACATTTCTAGAACTAGATGATGGGTGAATTACACACTAATTTAGGTTTTCACCATGAAAATTCATCCCGTTACCACCCTCAGGAAAATGGACAAGTTGAAGCCATCAAAAAAGCCCTGAAAACCATGCTTCAAAGCATGGTGGGAGTGAACAAAACCTCTTGGAATTTGCATCTCTTATCCACACTCTGGGCTTATCGAAATTCAGTTAAAACTACCACTAGATTTACACCCTTCCAATTGGTATAGGGATAGAAGAAGTGCTACCGATCAAATGTGAGATTCCCTCTTTGAATCTCACTGTAGAGATCCTACCCCATACTTCTGCTGAAGAGGAACAATTTTTATATCTAACCAAGATGGATGAAACCCATCGCAATGTTTCTCTCATCAACGATACATAAAAAAAAAACACATCAAAAATCAATATGATAAGTCCATCCAACCTCATGCTTTCGTAGAAGGAGATCTAGTCCTGGTCTATGATCAAGATCATGACAAACTGGGGGCATGAAATTTAGAACCCATGTGGCACGTGCCATACATCATAAAACATGTATTACATATAGGCACCTATGAGTTAGTAGATTATGATGGGATATCTCTTGGTGAGCCCCGAAATGGGATTTGCCTCAAGAAGTACTATGCATATAATATCTTGCATGTGTGCTTTGTACATTATTATACTATATATTTTTGACATGGTGTGTCTTTTCTTTTGCATTCATGAGTTTTTCCCCAGTTTCTTATACTTTCTTTGGGATTGAATGCACAGATGAAATCATCCTTTCTTATCTATTTCGGGTTTGTGGATGGCACTAGTCGACATACCTAGAATATCACTTCTGTATCTTGGGTCATTTACCACTCTCGCGAGTTAGTGAGTTCAGGAGGAATTTTCCTCGGATATGCGACTAATAACGTTTCAAAATATCATGCATCATTGGACTTTTAACCAAAGCCTCTTCTCTAGGTATATCTCAATTCATTATCAACCTTAATTCTCAACTCCTGGTCTGTCAACTAAACCATGAGTACGTCGTTCGTAACCCATTTTTACTACGTCTCCATCTAAGGAATTGTCGTCTCGAAAGATCTTTTGAATTTCTAGAATACATAAATATATTGAGACAACTCAATACAATTACAGATTCGTTAGCAAATTATATGTTAGATTGGTATATTGTGCATATATAAACATTTGGGACATAAAGCATATGAATAAAAATATCACATAAAACAAAAATGCAACATAAGTAACCACTACAAATCTCGTTTATATATAAGCTTGATAGCAATTTTTTTTTTCAAAATACATCATCCAAAAGTACATAACATGGAAAAACATGGGCCTTTTATGCCCATAGAACCATCATAAATACCAAAAGTGTCTGAAGCCTCTACCCATTCCCCTACACCACATTGTGCTCAACATAACACACTACTGCTCTTGCCACTCGTCATATCAAATGACTGATATATTCAGGTACCCCAACTGTATGTCTCTGAAGGTGTAGGTGTACATCTTGCATCCTCATGGAGGGAACGCACATGGTCAAACCACAAAGGTTCCTCTCCATCTCTCAGAGTACTCCTACTCCAATATCATGCTCTGCCGTTACCTGATCATCTCCGCGATGTCCTAGTACTGGAATCTATGCCAGACATGACACACCTTTATCAACATGATGAAAACAAAATGACTTAGATCCCTCGTCGTACAACAAAAAACATGTAAAAAAAAATTGAAAAATATTGGTACAAGGTTATGATATCTCGTACCTGATACATCCCACTATGAACCCTCAGGAAACACTAAATCTACACTACCCCTGAAGTCCACCCCAACATATGGAAAATCATTGATCACCACCAGTTGCCTCCTCCACCATGCAAAGAAGTCAACAATAAATCGAAAGGCCGAAGGTTCATTTCCCAACCTAGGGGAAAAACTAATCCACCGTTCCATATAGGGCTCAGTCGCGGGGCATGCTATCAATGCAACCTATGGTTGCATCTATGGAACTCGCTCCAGGAAAAATGAGAGTAAGAAGGATCCATACCCAAACTATTTTTGCCTACCCGTTCGACATTTGGAGACATGGTCCTGAATGTTCCTTAAAAACCCTGCACTCCAGTTGAATAGCCTAGGCTCCAAGCACTGAATGACATAAGATATCTGGGACTTGGAAGCGATATGGGAATTATTACTTCCTTCATTTCCTTTGATGGATAAAAGAGATAAATAGATCACTTATTTTATGAAAATCCTTCCTCCTACCAAGCATGACCTTGGTATGCAGTATTGGGCAACATATGCCTCTGTAGATTGTGGAGTGGACCGATGTCGAGACAAAATAATAGGTGATCCTCTCCTTGAGAGCCCCATCATGAAGTATACATCATCCATGTTGACCTCAAGAATGTGTGATCCTATTCAGAATGCTTGCTCATCATTATCCCATAAACCGATCAAATATTCGAGTAAAAGAACTTCTTTCCTCATATTTTGGAGTTTGAAGTACTTTAGCAAGCCACAATTTCGTAAGGCCACCCTCACTTGAGGGTCTTGTAAAGCAGTGATGTCATCAAATTCATGTTCGTGTGATTTCCATTCAATCATGATTATCTATGAGGAAAACCTACAAAGTCATGGATTTATCATCATTAGCTAAGTTTTTAAAGAAACATTTACCCTTTTTCCAGCCTAAAAATCAATATTTTTTTTTTAATTTTTGTGCCTAGGGCTCCTTAAAAAGAGAGAATAGAGTGCTAGCATTACCAAAATGCACATACCAGGGCATTGAAATCTTGATCAGTTCTCCCCTCGATTGCTTGAGGGAGTGTCGATCAAGTTCAGTGCTCTAAGGCTTCCCAAAGAGCCCAAACTCTTAAATTAAAGGTTGAAATTCAATAAAAAAACATGCAAATGAATGAGAAAGAGGAGATAATCAACCTGATCCAGACGGATTCATAAACGTCCAACCAAAACTCTCGCAATGAAACACCTGAAAATCACTCCAAAAGAGGAAAAAACTCAAAGGGAAAAGGAGAATAGTAAAACAAAGGTGAAAATGACTTCTTGCCCTAATTTTATATTTGATATGTCCAATTTGGTAATTTTTTTCTCCTTTTCTCTTTGTCACATTTTATAAAGTTTATTTTTGGGTTTTTTGTCATTTTTTGAGAAGGTACTAATATCTTTTGCCCAAAACAACTTGATTCTGCAGGAATTTGAGCAGAGATTCTTCGAAGACCTCGTAACGCCAATGAGCTTAGTCTTTGTTCTTTCTCGTGCTCATAAATACATCAAAATGTGATCAAGTATACTTTTATCACTTTTTTTAGACTTGTAAAGGTTATATGAAAAATGAACCCCCTGGTGTTTCCTTTAGGCTCTTTTTAGGCTCTCTAAACATGAAAATATTACTGAGTGATCTTTCTTCCTTTCACACTTGTTAAAAGGTTTGAAAGGGCGTCATTCGAGAAATAGGTTATATATATTTTTTGGACCTTAGAAACTAAAATTACAAAAAAGGACAACCCTGGAGTCTCCTTTAAGTTCTTTTCAAAATCTCTAAACATGAAAAACTACCGAGTTTTCCTTCTATGGAATCACAAACTTACACACTAAAGGGCCCATCTGAGGATGAACCCTTAATTCTTCTAGTTCAAAAGGAAGAGGATCTTACTGAAGGTGAGTTATATCGAGCATGTGTTATCATCCTCAATATCATTAAATAAAAAAGAGGTACTCATCTATCTGGATGGGGGAAAAAAATGAAGGATGTGGGTCAAGTTTCTTGAAATTTTTTAAAGTAGCTCTTTCAATTGCCCTTGAACATGGAACATGTTTTAAAATCCACATTGAACACTTGGATAATCCATTAAACCTCCACACTAAACTAATCCTATGCGTCTTTCCACTCCTTTGACCCATCCAAAGAATGCCTCAACTCTCATTGCATTATATTTCGGTCCACTCTGATTTTATGCTTCCAAGTCTCACATCATGCCTCAATGTTCAAGGGAAGTAGCCACCTCAAAAGTCAACCATCCATAAAGTTACTAGTTTCCATACCTATGTCAAACCATGTTTATCTACTATATCTTATCACCTCCATGTGATAAGTTTTGTGTCGATTGATGGGGGATACATCAATGCCCTCCTTCGATGAGTCTTTTTTTGTTAACTTCAACAAATTATCCAGGAAATAGACTTAGGAACACATCAACAACTTGGGACCTGCATGCCTCAAAGGTAGGCCTCCTCACATTCGACAATGGGTATTCATCAATGAACCGTCACCTACTGATTCCATGAATGTTTGACTTCAACTCATTTTTCATATTCGCTGGATTGTACTTTAAAAGTACCTTGAAAATCATCAATATCGATGGTGATTTATCTTTCACTTATTAATGATATACTTCAATGACCAGTAATCAAGTTGTTTCTACCATGTTTGACATAAAATCATCTATTCACATGGATATATTCATACTAGATTGGTGTTGGGATGAAGACCTTGGGTTGAGCATTCACTCTGTCTTCTACTTTGCCCAGGCTGTGAAGGAGATCATTTGAGCATGCTGATATATATGTTGTCACATAAATCCACGTTGTATTGGTTCATGGCTATGTTTTATCATCTCATAGTTCCATTGTGTATTTTTCGTGGCTACGATCAATGCATGCCACAAAGGTATGGATCCACATTGTATCTCTAGTGGCCATATCCTTAGTCAATATCGTCATGGATCCGTAGTGTATTTATATGCGGCCATACTTCGAGTCACTTATAATATGAGCATAGGTATGCATGCCTCGGGAATGGAACACATATTAACATTGTTTGATGGTTGTCTGCATCTTCTACAAGGTTCCCCAACTCCATACCCTTGCTTCAAAGAATCTAAAAAGTGTTTCGACCATCAACATTCATCTTCTGACTTCACACTTTTGGGGGCAATATGTTACACATCAAAATTCATCGCTTCGAAAATGTTACATTCTCATTGTCATAAGTGTTGCACTTTTGTCACAAGTGTCATAAGTGTCACATTCTCTTTCTGTAAGTGTTGCATCACAAACGACACCATGAAAACACTTGATACAACCCCTAAAACATGTTAGAAGAAGAATCCCCATCATTTGATAGTCGAAACAAATGTTTTCCTATGGGAATTGCTCATCTTGACAACTTTTGGGAAGATTAGAGCTCCCCTTCTCATATACAGGGAGCGCTAGCGCTCTTTGTTCATCTCACAGGGAGTGTTGTAGCGCTCTGTTTCCCATTCTAAGGGAGTACCGAGTTGGTTGAGGAAATCTCAGAAGAAATCCCATTTTCTTCTAAATATAGCTATGGATGGATCGAGTTGGTTTGGATAGAATATAACTCTTGGGATGCATCTAAGGGAGATATCAAAACTATTGGAGCCATATCCTCAACTAATTCCAAATATACCCAAGGTGGTTGAGCTTCTTAAAGCCTATAAATGGAGACATTCTCATGGTGAACAAGGGAGAAAAAAATCAGAAACGCATTGTTATTTTGATTGTGGATCTTTCAAGCAAGTGTTGGACAAGAAGGACTTGGAGAGGCTGTTGTAACGCCATCTGAAGATTGTAAGTTTCCTTTTGAATTTCTCATTAATATACTTGTCCTATTTCCTTCTAGTATGTGTTTACGTGTACTTGTCTTTTCTCATCTTAATCTTCATAGATCGATTTATTTTGTCTAATCCATTAGAGTAGGAGATAGTCATTTGTTTATTATTGTCCAATGTAGGTACTATTTGGAACTCATGGATTGGAACAGCTTGGACAAGTGTTGTAAGTGTGGTACATCATACTTCCCCTCCTTCTCTCGTTTTTGATGGGTAAAATGAATCTATGGAAATGGTAATGTCCAAAGGTAGTTTTCTGTCTTGGTAGAGGGGTCTGTACTCCAAGGTAAAGTTCACATGTCTGCATGAGAATATTCCTATAACATCAATATTCACATGTTTTGAAAGTCCCTCATGAGTTATTAAGCATCTTTTAAAGGTAAATATTCGTATATTTCAAAAGTCCCCAATGAACTATTGGGCATCTTCAAAAGATCAGATTTCAAAATTCCATGATGAACTATTAGGTCTCTTCATAAGGACATATTTTGAAAGTCGTTGATCAAGTATCATGAATCTTCAAAAAGTCAACCTTCACATCTTTCTAAATTCCCTAATGAACTATCAAACTTCTTTGAAAGATAATCTTTTAAAATTACTTGATGAATTATTATGTCCCTTTTAAAAAACATCTTTTGAAAGTCCCTAATGAGCTATTAACCTCTTTGAATGAACATTCAAAGGGGAGAAACAAGGATACTAGGCATGTTTTAAAGAAAAGTACAACTAGGCCACTTCGAATATAACACTCTAAATTTAAAATTGAAGGGATTCCATCCCATTCAAAAGACATTTCACACTTAGGAAAAACAATCATTTCAAATGAAGCTCCTTCAAGTATAAAGGTCCAATGGGTCTATCTCCAAGGAACCCTTTGAAATAAGAATAATCAAGATTCAAAATGAACAATGTTCAATTTTAACACTTCAAACTCATAATTGAATATAGGCACTGACCCAAATTTGACAGTAACAATTCGAAGTAACCCCTAAGAAAAAGGGGCTCTGAGACCCATTTTAAGAATTCTTCAAATCGAGCATAAGAGACTTGTAATCTTGAAGGATTTGGTACTTATGATGGAATTTATCATATGGCCACACCATTAGGCATGAGTAATTCATACATGGCCATATCCACTCATGTTCAAACACATGCATGGTATCAAATGCATAACAAAAATGGAAGCCAATTAACTCTAAGGCAATTTCAAATTCCACATGTACATACAAATGAATTATTGAATTTCATCCTAATTCATACATGAGTAAGCTACAACTCAATTAATATAATTATAAACATCAAATTTAAATTAAAGATGGAGCACTTGTATATTTAACCAAGGTCAAAGCAAACTGGTTGTAGATGAGCAGTTTTGCACCCAACTATAGGTAGCCCTTTGTGTATGTCACCCCCAAGCTAGGCTATGAGATGACAAAGGTGAAGAAATTTGGTCCATAACACTTAGGTATATCACCCAACCCAATAGCTCTTAGTTAACCATTCATCACAAAACATTCTAGGTAACCATCTAGCTAGCCCAACCATTACATTCCCTTCCACTACGACTCTACATAAGGAAGACAGTATTTTAGGGATCTTCTTCCCTCTAGTGCTCTTCAATGTGTGTATAAGGATTAAAACTTGCTATATGCCTTTAGGGAAACCCCAAAAAGTTTTTTCTTTGCTTTTGAACACTGAATATGAAACAATATATACATGGAATATGAATGGTTTCTTGTTGACCTATCCTCTATGATATTTTATAACCTCCCCTCTCTCTCAATAATTCACAATATTCTCTTACTTGTCTCTCCTTAGGCACTTATAGGATCTAATTAAAATTTCTTTTGCATGTAGCATAAGTGAAGCATTGAAGGGAAAATAGAAAGTAATGGAATGAGTAATAGATTTGTTAATTTGATTTTTTCATGAAGGTAGGGCACAAGAGAATAGGTGGCCTGAATTTCCATATGGATAAAATTTGTATGGGGATGGAGTCTTTTATAGTTCTCTAACTTGTACTTGACCCCCATGCCCTCGTAACTATGGAAGGTTGGATTCCCCACCTACTACCCCCTAACTTGAATGATTGGTAGTTGGGGATTTTAAGAAGGCACATGCTGAAAAGGTGAAGGTTAGCATAGTTAGGCAACTTAGAATTATTTTCCATCCTTCTTTCATCTTCCCCTCTTATTCTCATAGAAGCCATCTTTGAACCTTTATATTGTTTTTCAAAATAATATTTACCTACCTTTAGAGTACCATTGCAAGCCTACCTCATGGTATATCAAAATCATATTTATAAAAAATACATTCCTAGAAATTCACTTGTTGGGCCTTGGCCTTGAGCTTCATGCTAGGAATTCTTGCAAGATATCTACGTCATTTACACATGGGGTCATTTTTTTTTTCCTAGGTTACAAAGCGAGTGGAAAATATAGACTAATTCCCCTCATTTCGAAGATGGTACCCAAGGTAAACCTTAGAATATTCAAGGCACAAGGCTGAACAACAACAAAGATCGAAGCCATTACAACATTATGCATGTTATGAGATCAACATGTCACTTGCAGGAATTGAACCCAGGTGGAGAGGATAAAAATCATTCATCCCAACCACCCGAACTAAACCCAATTGACATACACATGGGGTCATTCTATCCCCTCATCATATCTTAGTCTCTTATACAATCTAATGCAAAATGATTTTGCATGTAGCATAAGTGAAGCATTGATGGGAAAATAGAAAGTAATGAATGAGTAATAGATTTGGTAATTTGATTTTTTGATGAAGGGAGGGGACAAGGAAATAGGTGGCTTGAATTTCCATATGGATAAAATTTGTATGGGGATGGAGTCTTTTACAGTTCTCTAACTTGTACTTGACCCCCATTCCCTCATAACTATGGAAGGTGGGCTTCCCCACCAACTACCCCTAACTTCAATGATTGGTAGTTGGGGATTTTAATAAGGCACATGCTGAAAAGGTGAAGGTTAGCAAAGTTAGGAAACTTAGAATTATTTTCCACCCTCCTTTCCTCTTCCCTTCTCATGCTCTCAGAAGCCATCTTTAAATATTTATATTAATTTTCAAAATAATATTTACCTGCCTTGAGAGTACATTGAAAATCCTATCTCATGGTATATAAAAATCATGTTTATCAAAAATACATGCCTAGATATTCACTAGTCGGGCCTTGGCCTTGAACTTCATGCTAGGAATTCTTGCAAGATATTTATGTCATTTACACATGTGGTCATTTTTTTTTTCTAGGTTACAAAACCTGGGAAAACCTAAAGTACTTCCCCTCATTTTGAGGATGGTACACAAGGTAAGACTTATAATCTTCAAGGCACAAGGTTGGTCAACAAAAAATCTCAAATCCATTACAACAATATACTCCTTATGACCTCAACATGTCACTTGCGGGAATTGAATCCGGGTGGGGAGGATAATAATCATTCCTCCGAACCACACAAACTCAACTAAATTGACATACACATGGGGTCATTCTATCCCATCATCGTATCCATTTATTTACAATTTATACATGATATGATCCAAAACATCAAAGGGTCAAAACCAAGGTATTACAGTTTTAGAGGCTAATACTAGAGTGGACAATTTTCTTATGCATGTAAAGTAGTTTGAAGCAACTGTTCCCCCCTATAGTATCCCTGAAGAGTACTTTTTATTAATGTAGTTTTGGACAAGGTTTCCATAGTCTTATAAGCCTGCACTTCCTTCATGGGACTAGTTATCACCTTCCAAAAGCACAAAGACACCTTGTATAATTGGATGACATGTTTATCTTAATGGCTTAAATACCTATTATTAACATTCATATATGTCGTAGTTGTCAAAATGATATACTTATTCCCTCCAAAATGTTAATGAGAGCTTCAGATAAGGAATGAGAAAGGATCCTAATGATAGAGTAGGATAAATAATGTAAAATTGTAACTAGATCAAGATGGTTGATCTTAAGACCATTGACAACAAAATTCCTTATCTAATAGCTTAACTCAAATTCTACACCTTAGAAATAACATATTCATATTGTCCTAGAAGTTATAGGAAGAAATAGACTAAGGGAATGCCCCATCAAATATTATTGGTATGTATTAAAGGACATGATATTTCTTCCATCCTAAGAAAATACTATGAACAATCCCTAGGGTATGTATCATTCACACATGTTGCATGAACTAGTTTTATATAATGGCTCTTAATGGCTTAATCATATCCCCAAAGATGCCAAATACTCATCAATCCACTTTATAGGGAAAGGCATTTCAGAATGAGTCGTAGAATTGATGCAATGTTGGAGTTATATAATTCCTATTAATTGATCTCAATACAACCCATTTGGAAAGAAACTTGAAATTTTCTCATTTATCAACAAGTGCCACAACAGTGGAAGTGTCCCTATTGACAATGGAATTGAAAATATTACCATGCAATTTCAAAGCCATTAAATGTATTGCTTTGCAATTTGAAATCTAGAGGGAGGATGGATGTCAGGGGCAATAAATATTGAAATTGGTTCTATTAACTCATGTTTATTATCTATGGACTTATAAGTTGAATGTTGGTGGTGGATCTACTACTGGGTTGAATGGAAGGCCTATGCATAACCTTGAAGGGATAAGATAGTTGATCGAAATCAATAAGGAACACACGCCACTCATAAATGCCACTTTAGGAAGGTAGAGCTCGAGCGTTGTGATCTAGATCGTAAGATGCAATAGGAAGTAATGGTTCTTTCCATTTTCCTCATATATATCCTAGAAATACATTTTTCCTTAAAATGAGAATGCAACAACATTGAAGGAAAGTGAGCACTGCGAATTTTGCTCCCTTGTTGCACCATACTAGCGGTGGGGTTGCTAGATGATGGGGTTATCCAAGAAGCATTAGTTGTTGGAGGAGTTTGCATTGGTTGACCAAATTTTTATTCTACCCCTTCTGGTAATATCTAACTATAGGCATAAGGTTACACTTTCTCTTATATGGTATGCATTCTATAAGTATGTGATTGATTGATAGGTGGATTCGTTATGATGGCCTACTACTACTTGGTTATGAATGAATAGGTTAGATCTATGCTGCTTCGTAATATTGACCACTCTAGTAGTCAATATTAAATGCTTCCATACCATCACTTTTTTCTGTATCTTAAGACCCATGGCTATGTTTTACATGACAAAGTGAATTGGTGAAATGTAGACATTATGTGTCATAGACACTTTCTTAGGTGAGATATCAAGAAGCCTCCAAAGTGGTGATGATCCAAGTGATCCAGTGGATGTGCCTGATCAAAGAATCAGATAGGCCTATATTATGTTTAAGTTAAAATTATGCTAATGTAGTTATTCTTCACAAAAAAGTTCTTAAGGTATTCATGAAATTAAATGCTTCCATACCATCACTTTTTAATGTATCTTCAGACCGATGACTATGTTTTACATGGGAATCACAAGGAGAAAACTGATAAAACAATGTCTTGACAACAACTATAACTACTCTATTGTAAAATGAAATAACATCCACCATCTCATGCCGTGATTTATGTTTGACTTACCATATCTACATACAAAGAGAATGATGCACAAACCACTGGAGGTGATTTAGCAATATGATATGCCACAAGGGAGAATTTGAGAAATAGGGAAGATTTATTGCATTTATAGTAGGGGTGAGCGTTCGAACCTAGGTTTGACAGAGATTCAATGATCGAATAAATCAAGGTGATTCAAGATTTAAATAAAATAAAACAATAGAAACAAAGAGAATCACTATAGGCCAAACACGTACTAGCTCACAATTCTAAGAGGAGGACACGTGAGGTAAAACTATTAGTAAGAGAGACACACATATTTGTATGAAATTCAATGCATGGATGGACATGGTTGCGGTGAGAAACACATTGTACACATGTAATAAATTAATAGCCGCTTGGCTAGATGGTGTTGTCATTCATTGCATGTCGACTATGTTGCAATGAAAAAGATTTTGTTTTAGATTATTTAACTAAAACCCTACTTCCAAAGAGTTGGTTTTACATTATTTAGGGAGATTCAACAATTAGTGTACTGGAATGAATTTATTTGGAAGGACCTGAGATAATGGCTAGAGTAAGTTGAGAAAAGACATACAACCAACCTTGCTCGGTAGGAACGATGTTAGAGAGAGAGTAAATGACTCATGCTCCTTAAGAAGAATCAAATTATTCTTATGTGGGTGGTGTAGCTAAATCAATTGAATTATGTCTCTCCACTAGAAAAATCCCATTATCCCAAAGACTTCTTGCTAGGAAGAATTCTCCATATGGGTTGTGTGTGGCGATTCCACCCATAAGGGTTATGCTAGCTGGTTTCCCTCCTTAAAAGAAATATGTATCATTGAAATGATTTATTCTAAGCTTCTTACTTCTAATGAAACTTCCTATTGCACTTATACTATGGGAGACAAATGAAGAAGAGGACAACAAAATAAAATTTTTGAAAAAGCGCACATTAGAGAGTGTTAGTATTGTACCACACCAATGTTCCTAGCTCCCAAGAAATATCAAGGGCACTAAATGAAATCACTGTGACAAATCATTTCCATGTATCTCTTATGGGTGATTTCCATTGGAATTAGGGCTGTATACTTCCTTTCTTGTTCACTTTTCACACTATATATATGTACCCAGGGTGTACCACACCAATGCTCCTAGCTCCCAAGAAATATCCAGGGCACTAAATGAAATCACTGTGACAAATCATTTCTATGTATCTCTTATGGGTGATTTCCATTGGAATTAGGGCTGTATACTTCCTTCTTGTTCACTTTTCACATTATATATGTATCCAGGGTATTGTGTAAATATATTTCTGATGGTTTAAATGCTCTTTGATGAAATTATTAACCAACAATTGTTTATTATCAGACAAAAGGGCACATGCTACTTTCTATACCCTATTAAGTGGTAAGGAATGTATATTTTTATGATAACATCTATTTATTTTCCAACATGTATACTTGAAGATGGAAGGAAATGTTAAACATGGTTTTGATGCAATATTGGGGAGAGAAAAATACTTGATATATGATTGTAAATTCATAGCAATTAAATAGGTTCTTTTAAAATTTGTCTTAGAAAAGAACTATCCTTAAAGAGTAACTAAGTAACTAATTTCTTAAAGAGTAACTAAGCTAATTTGATTGAATTTTAGTTAATTTGATTGAATTTTATTCAATTTTTAAAGGTAGTGACCATAGATAACTAATGTCTCAAAATGTTTTGTTTATAGTAAATTCTAAATCATATTCACAATGTAATAACCAAATTTCTATAAATGGGAGTGAATGAAGAGTTATTTGTAATATAAAGTTGCTTGGCCACATTGCACCAAATTGACCTATGCTTGGGTGTTGGAATGAATCAATGTACTAGTTATTTGGAAGAATGTAAAAACACATAAAAAGGTGGATTATTATTACAAAATTTTACGTGAAACATGGCTATACATATTAGTTTCTTAGAGCAAGTTGAAATATAAATATCTTGTTCACCATTGAGTCAATGTTGCGAAAGTTGGGTTTTTAGTATGTTGTTACGTTCTTGTTTAAGTTATGAATCTTGTAGCATTTTGTGTCCATTTTAATACTGATTTTGTCTTTTTGATACAATGCAGTTGATCCATGTTATTAAAATGCTTGTCACTTGGAATTAATGTGCAAGTATGCCAATTTGTGAAGCCATTGCAAATATTGAACAAGATACAAGCAATAATGATGTGGTGCAAGTTAAATACTATGATGAGGTGAACAAAATGTACTTCCTTCCATATATAACCTACTTACTGTTTGAAAACGAATCTTATTGACAATGATCTTTTTATTTAGTAGTTTATGTTCTTTGCATGTAAATGGAGCATCCTAAGTTGATTACAAAATGTGGCACTTACAGTGATTGCATTTGTGATTTCATTCTGGATTGATTGGCGTATAACATTGATCTAGATTTTATGAGCAGAATGAAATGAATACAGATTATTATCAAAAGATTCTTAACATAAAATAACATATATAGAGTAAAACTGTTTTTTATTCAATAAGGAAATAATCCGAAACTGTAAAATGCAGCGGAAAACAAGTTTGCTAGAATGGTGGTGGCTTATCTCTAAGAAGAGATGTGATGGTTGCGCTCATTCGCAAGAAAATGATTACAATGAGGCTCTGAAGGCCTTTTTAGAATAACAGGAATGTCAAAAACCCTAGACATCCAAAAACCTAACCCTAGGATATGAAGTACCAAAAGTCATGTGGGCCCCGTTTGGGTAAGTTAGTACATCAAGTTCTTGGGGTCGTAACTTTTGCATACGATCTCCATTTTAGGCACACGATAGCCCATTGGAAAGGTCTATCCGAGGAATACACATGTTGCTATTATAATTTGACTTTGTCCATAGTATATTTGGGGCAATCCCTAAAAAAATTGTTTAGGGCCTCAAAATGGCTCCAGAAGTCAGGGACTTAAAAACTAGGAAAATACTGCCAAATTGGAAAACTGCCAAAATCAACCAGTTGGAATAGGTGGGATGCCACTAAAATCCATATGGATCAATCCTCCCCACTTATGAAGAAATGGTCTCCATTTCTTTGAGTGCCTGCATCAGATGAGGAAATTTATGTTGAATTTGGCCTCGGGTGAGCCACTTGCCTTGGTGCAGGAGCTACCATGCTTTGACAACTTGATAAAGATGGATCCTTTGCCGGTGAGTGCCCTTGAACTATTTTTCCATAATCTGATCACTGGATGCCTATTGTATGCATTTGGGGTTGAGCTCTATTGGTGTCAACTGTTCTGCTACCTCTGAGGTGTCCAATAATGGTGGGAAATAAGGTCGAAGGAGATCCACGTTGAACACTGGGTGCAAGCCAAGGAAAGGAGGAATGTTGAGCTCAAATTAATTATCACCTACAACCTTGGTGATGGTGTACAACCCATAACAAAGTGGGCGAAGCTTCCGATGGGGTCCTGTAAGGCATTCTTTTGGCAAGTGCAACCAAAATTTGTCACCCACCTGAAACTTATGTGGCACCCGATGTTGATCATGGCGCTGCTTGTACTTATCATTGGACTTTTGTAGGATATCCTGAACCTATTGGAGGATGTGCTCGATCCTCTCAATGAACTGGGTGTCTTTGTCAGCTTTAGTTGGAGAAGGAGATGAGTCGGCTGGGGGTAGTGCAATATCTATGGGACCCAATGGTTGGAATCCCAACCCCACCTGAAAGAGCTATGGCTAGTTGAGCTATGTAGGGATCAGTTGTAGCTATGCTAGACATAGGGAAGACTCTCATCCCATGTGTGAGGGTGCTTGGAATTATACATGCACAAGATATGCACGATCATTAAATTTACGACCTTGGTTTGGTCATCTATTTGGGGGTGGAAGGCCGTGGATTTGGTGAGCTTGGTGTCCAACAGTGCCCAGAGGCTCGACCAAAATGTGCTGAGAAATCGACTGTTCCGATATGAGACAATGATTTTTCGGATTCCAAAATGTACCTAGACTCGTTCAAAGAAGAGCTTGGTAGTGGCCTCTACTGTGATGTGCTTCTTGAAGGCGGCCAGAATCACACTCTTAGAAAAACGATCAACAACCAGAAAAACATAATCATTTCTCCGCTTGGTAGACGATAGGCCTGACATGTAGTCCATTGAGATGGATTCCCATGGCTTGTCAGGAGTAGGTAGAAGGGTGTACATGCCTTGTTTCTTAGCGGTCGGTCTGGAAATAATGTAGGTAGTGCAAGACTTGATATACTTGTTGACCTCCTGTCGAATTTTTGGCCAGTAGAAATGTTTCTGCAACATTTCCACTATCTTTTCAACGTCGAAGTGTCTTGCCACCCGACTATAGTGGGATTCCTAGATCAACTTCGCTCGCTCGCTTGATGGAACAAAGTTATGGCCCAGACAACACAACAACCCATCCCGTAGATGGAAATTAGCAACAACTACGTTTGTGCCCGACATCTAGTAGGTGGTGGCGAAGTCCGGGTCTGTCTCATAGAGTTGGAGCCATCCATAGGTCTCATGGTCGCAAGAGTCTAGCACCGTGATGAGTTCCTTGACTGACGGTCTACTGAGGAAATCAATGATGTGGTTGGTGATTCCTGTTTTATACTTGATGTTGAGGTGGAATTGTTGCAAGTATGTGGACCACTTCTGATGGCGGTCATTCTGCAATTTTCCTTTTGTCTGCATGAACTATAGTGGCTTATGATCATTGTGGATCACTGTCTCCTTCCCAAGAATGTAATGTCTCCACTGGCGTCAGGCTTGCACAATGGAGTACATTTATTTGTCATAATTAGGGTACTTATGAACAACATCTGATAGTGTCTCACTATGATAGGCCACGGGGTGGCTGTGTTGAGTGAGAACGATGCCCATATCATAGTCTAAAGAATTTGCCTCAATCTCAAAGGGCTACTGCAGGTCCGGTAGTGAAATTATTGGGGCTGAGCACAAGCATTTCTTCAAATCATTGAATTATTTTGTTGGGAACAACCCCACACAAATTTATCTTTACCACCACCCCTGGTTACTTGGCTGAGGTCCCATGCAATATGGGAGAATCCCAACACGAACTTGCGGTAGAAATTGGTAAGGCCCAAGAATCTTCGAAGCTTAGTGAGTGTGGTTGGGGCTAGCATGTCACAGATGATTTGGATCTTGGATGGATCCACATGTATGCCATGTTGATCAATGATGTAGCCTAGGCAATGGACCATGTCCATTCCAAAGGATCATTTTTCCAAGTTGGTGTATAGCTTGTGTTGCCATAGGGTGTGCATAACCTGCTGAATATGCTACAAGTGTTCTACTCAAGTCTTGCTGTAAATGAGATTGTCATCCAGATACACCACTACAAAAGTATTGGTGAATGGTTGAAAGATATCATCCATCATCCTCATGAAAGTGGCTAGAGCATTTTTCAAACAAAAGGGCATGACCAACCATTCAAAAAGACCTTCCTTTGACTTGAAGGCGGTCTTCCATACATCTATCTATTCTATTGGGACCTGGTGGTAGCCATACTTCAAATCAATCTTACTGAAGTATTTTCCCCTCGTGAGCTTATCAAGGAGGTCGTCGATTCAGAGAATTAGGTACCGATTTCTAACTGTTATTTTATTAAGGGCCTGGTAATCAATGCAGAGTCACGAGGTTCCATCTTTCTTCTGTACCAACATGATTGGGCTCCCACAAGGTGATGAGTTGGGATGGATGTGCCCCTTGTGGAGAATTTCTTGGATCTACCACTTGATCTCCTCATTCTCTAACATAGAGCGACAATATATTGGCCCATTGGACAATGGTGCACCAGGGGTCAGATCGATTGGGTGCTTGACCTGACAATGTAGAGGTACCCTGATAGGTGAGGAGAAGATATCTGAGTATTCTTCCATGACCTTATCCACTTGATTCTACTGTGTGGAGAGGTCGATTGCGGAGACCCTGGATGTGGCTGCAATCTTTCACTCATTCTGAGAGTGAATCATGAAGAAGACAAACCTCCCCGTTTGAGAGATGACCTTCTTGCATTGCTTGGTAGAGATCAAGGAAATAACACTAGGTGGGACTGCCTCAGGTATCCTTTACAATTTATTGTTCAAAGTAATAATAACACTGCGAGGCCTAGATTCATATACAACATGGAATTTCCATAAATATGGTTGGCCCAAAATAACATTACAAATTTTGAGATGGTCAACATCACACAATACCTCATCCTTGAAGGGATTGATGTCATATGACATGTGACATTGTTGGCTGATGAAAATGTCACTTCCTTGGCATAGCCATCTGATGGTGTAGGGTTGCAGGTGCGGCGTTGTCGGCAGGGCGAGTCACTTGAAAACATCTACTGAGATGAAGTTCTTATGGCTACCTCTATTAATGATGAAGTGAAATGGGGTACCCTTCACCTACATATGTGAATGAAAAAGGCACTCACCTTCCTCTGACTCATGTGGCTCACTGGGTTGGAGCTTGGCGGTAGCAACTGTAACATTGGGTTCTACATCAATCATTAGCCTCCCCCTTTCTAGTTTAGAATCAGAGTTGGAACACGCATCTAATTCAGAGTCTTTCACCTCAGCCGCCATCGACTGCTTTGAGCGAAAATCAACATTGTTATGCCAGGGGCTCTTATGGAAGTCACACCACTTCTTGATATCTTTATTTATCTTTTCGGTGTCCTTCTTTGATTGTGGCCTGGACTGGTTGTCTTGAGGCAATCTGCCTTTTCTCTGTCCTTTGTTCTACGAGTTGGGGCTGCCCTTTCCCGACTTTTGCTGTGAGGGGTTCCCAAACCCAAATTGTCGCATCTTTTGTTTGAGCTTTTGCTCGATTTTGACGACATATCTATAGGCCACGCCCAAGGATGAGATGTCCATAAACTCCATTTCGGTCTGGATGTATCTATGCAGACTGTTGTGATACTTGAGAACCATATTTCGCTCAGAATTTTTGATACCTAGCTTGGTGCACAAGGTATGGAAGATATTTGTGAACTCGAGCACTGCTTGGTCTCTTTCCTTCCACAGTGTGGTCCATTTTGTGTGCAGGTCATCATAACTTCTAACAAGGTAGTATTGTTCCTTAATAGCATCCATGAAGGGATCCCAGGTGACCGCAACTATAAATAATGAAGGTTCCTCTGTTTTCTTTTGCTCATAGAAAGTTTCCCACCAATATTTGATATGGGGAAGGAATTTGAGGAGCGCAAAAGTGATCTTTTCTCTATTTGAGAAGTTATGGAAAGAGAAATACCCTTCTAGTAGATTCAACCATTTGTCTACAACATCTGCTTCTATCTGACCTTCAAATATAGGAATATCGAAGTTCTTTTTTACCTTGAAGAGGGTGACGCCTCTATTTGAGGAAGATGCATTGCCTGTTGGTAGCCACCGAAGGATTTGCGAAAAACTATCCATCATATCATTCCTCTATTGCATGAGGGCTTCCTTGAGAAAAATTTCCAAGGGATCTCTTGTCCCATCGTCTTTCTTTTCTCCTACCATGAGAGGTTGCTTGGGTGTTCGAGAGCATTTTTCCTTAAGATAAACAAGCTTGAGACCCAATTCTTTGTACCCTGACCTTGTTGGGGACATGCATTAAGAACGACAAGGAGAAGACCGTTTTGATACCATTGATCTGGATTTTATGAGAAGAACGAAATGAATACAGATTATTAACAAAAGATGCTTAACACAAAATAAGAGATATACATTAAAACTAGTTTCTATCCAATAAGGAAATAAGCTGAAACTGTAAAATGCAGCGGAAAACAAGCTTGCTAGAATGGTGGCGGCTTATCTCTGAAAAGAGATGTGTCGGTTGCACTCATTCGCAAGAAGATGATTACAATGAGGATCTGAAGGCCTTTTTACAATAAACAGTAATGTCAAAAACCCTGGACATCCAAAACCCTAACCCTAGGAGATGAAACGCTAAAAGTCACGTGGGCCATGTTTGGGTAAGTTAGTACATCAACTTCCCGAGGTCGTAACTTTTGCATACGATCTCCATTTTAGGCGCATGATAGCTCGTTGGAAAGGTCCATCCAAGGAATACACATGTTGCCATTAGAATTAGACTTCGTCTATAGTATAACTATGGTGATCCTTAAAAACGTTTTCTAGGGCCTCAAAACAGCCCCGAAAGTCAGGGACTCGAAAACTATGAAAAAACTGCCAAACTAGAAACCTAGCAAAATGAGCCAGTTGGAATAGGTGGGAGGCCAATGACATCGATCTAGATCAAACATTGGTTATTATTAAAACATTTCCACTTATAATTGGATCTTCATTAGAAAAGAAACTCTTTCTAAAGGGATTTGGTGGGGATTTTAACAAGGCATACTCCGCAGTAAGCATGGTAGCTAGTGAGGCAGACTTGACAATAGGGTTTTCTTCAGTGATAGAGGGAGTTGGCCTCTGCTTTCAAGATGAAGGATATTTTCTTAAATGCATTACTATTATGGATTATAAGTATGACATAAGCCAGGTGAGATCTTTCTTGGTCAAGGGAAGTATGTTATCACGATCCTTCATAGGTTTGGGATGATGGACTACAAGTCTATGACCACTCCCATGGTGACAAACCTGAAGAAGTTGAGAGACTTTGATTCTGATCTGGTAGAACCTATTGGTTGTGGAGCCTTCTTATCTTCCTAATTCATATGTAGGTCAAAGAAACTACATGATACACAATTCATGCCCCCTCCAAATTTTTTGTTTTTTTGTAATTCAAATATTGTAATTTCATAGTCAATCTGGACCATTCATTATAAGGTCGCATATCTGATGGTAGAAGTTATGTTAGGGTTTTTTTCCCTAGAAGGAAACCCTATTTTATGAGGGAATTGTATTGTGGCTGTGTATTGTGACAAATATTGTATTCTGAGAGAGGAGGCTATGAGAGAAAGAAGAGGAAGTTACAACGGGTGTGTTGTAGGTTGTATCCCTTCATTTTGCTGGATAGTAAAAATGAAGGACTTGGAGATTTCTATGGTGGACGTAGCCCACACTGGGTGAACCACGTATATCTATGTCTCCATTGTATTGTGTATCTTTTGTGTTTTATTTCTGCATTTGTTTTATTTTATTGCTCCGCGATCCTGTTTTTATAACAACTGGTATCAGAGAAAAATGTAACTTGTAGGAAAAGAGGGTTCCTGGTTCAAGTGGGAGATATGGAGAAAGATGGAAAGTTTATGGTTGAGAAATTTAATGACCAAAACTACTAGTTATGGAAGATTCAGATGGAAGATTATTTATATCAGAATAATCTATTCCTACCATTGGGCGGAATAGCAAAGAAGCCGATGGCCATGAAGGATGAAGAATGGGAGATTCTTGACAGAAAGGCACTGGGAATGATATTGATGATCCTGGTAGCGTCAATGGCTTTCAATATTTCAAAATAAAAGACAACAAAGGAGTTGATGGATGCATTGAATAAAATGTATGAAAAACCCTTAGCATCCAATAAGGTATTTCTAATGAAGAGATTATTTAATTTGAAGATGTCAGAAGGTGGGTCTATTGTAGATCATTTAAATGAATTTAATATAGTTACTAATCAACTAAGTTCTATAAAAGTGGACTTTGATGATGAGGTCAGGGCTGTTATAATCCTATGCTCATTGCTAAAAATATGGAATGTCTTGGTCATGGATGTAAGTAACTCCGTCTCTGGTTCAAACACTCTAAAATTTGATGTTGTTGTTGGTGTTATACTTAGCGAGGAAATGTGACACAAAAGAACAAGTGAGACATTAGGTAATGCATTGACAATGGAGAACATGGGAAGACAAAAGGACAAAGGAAAGGGCTCAAGAAATCATGGGAATTATAGGAAGGGTAGATCCAAATCAAGAATGGGAAAGATAGCGTGCTATAATTCTGGGAAGAAAGGACATATGAATAAATACTACAGAGCTCGAAAGAAACAAAGAGATGGACAACAAGAGAAAAATCAGGAAGCAAATGTAACATGTGATTTGTTACAATATGCTTTGATTCTTTCTGTAAATAATATTTCCGAGTCTTGGGTAGTAGATTCAGGGGATTCATTTCATGCCACACCCCATAGGAAACATTTTCTAGATTATGTTCAAGGTGATTTCATACAGGTTCATTTGGGTGATGATGCACCATGCAAATTGTTGGAATGGGTAAGGTACAAATAAAACAAAAGAATGGAAACTAATGGTTGTTGAAAGAAGTAAGACATGTTCTATATCTAAGGAAAAATATAATTTTAACAGAGTATTTGGAAAGTGAAGGATTTATATCTATATTTACAAATAAGGCATGGAAGGTCACCAAAGGATCACTGGTGATAGCAAAAGGAGATAAGGTAGGTACATTGTATTTATGTACTGGTAACACTGACTCTTCTATATCTTTAACTTCTACAGGAGTGGATACAACACTATGACATCATAGGCTTGGACACATGAGTGAGAGGTGGATGAAGATACTTCACAAAATAAATTTGTTGCCAGATCTTAAACATATTGATTTGGATCTCTGTGAGCACTTTGTTTATGAAAAAAAAGGGAGCCAGATTTCTCAGAGTCAGAAAATAAAAGAAGAGTGAAAGGTTAGAGATTTTGCATACATATGTATGGGGACTGGATCATGTATCATCTCTTGGTGGCTCTCATTATTATGTTACTTTTATTGATGATGCAACTAGAAAAAAATGGGTTTATTGAATTCGACAAAAATCTGATGTTTTGATACTTTTAAGAAATTGAAAGTTTTAGTTGAGAATGAGACATGAAAAAGGTTCAAGTGTCTCAAATTAGAGAATGGAGGTGAATATTGCAGCAAGGAGTTTGATGATTACTGTTCATACCATGGGATTCATAGAGAGAAAACAATTCCAAGAACACCACAAGGAAATGGCATGTCAGAAAGGATGAATAGAACAATCATGGAGCGTGCAAGGAGTATGAGATTGCATGTTGGGTTGCCCTTACAGTTATGGGTAGATGATGTAGATAATTCTGTTTACTTAATAAAAAAAGGACCTTCAAGATATTTGGATGGTGGAATTCCAAAGGAGGCATGGATAGGTAAAAAGGTAAACTATTCCTTTTTGAAGACATTCGATTGTGAAGCATTTGTCCATATTGATAAAGAAAATAGAACAAAGTTTGAGGAAAAATCCAAGAAGTGTAACTTTATTGGATACAATGTTAATGATTTTGGTTATTACTTATGGGATTATGAAAATAACAAAATAAATAGGAATAAATATGTCATATTCAATGAGAAGGTAATGAACAAAGATCATTTGGAGGGAAAGAAAGAGGAAAAAGAAAAAAAGATAGTACACAATGCTTGATGAGATCACTGAAAAAGAAATTCCAAAGGTACTAGAAAATCAAAATGTACAACAACATGAGCATTAGGTACTTCAAACTCCTACAAGTGTTGTTAGAATATATACCAGGTTAAGTAGAACCCCTAAACGATACTCTCCTTCATTGTATTATTTATTGTTAACTGATTCTAGTGAACCAAGAAATTATGAAGAGGCAATGTAGGTAGACACTAAAAAGAAGTGGGAGAAAGGCATGAAATAGGAAATGGATTCCTTTGTAAATAATTAAACTTGGGATTTGGTTCAGTTACATGCAGGAAAAGAGCATTGCATAATAAATGGGTTTACAGGTTGAAGGAAGAAGACGGAGGAAAAAACCGATACAAGGCTAGACTTGTTGTAAAAGGGTTTGGAAAAAAGAAAGGTATATATTTTGATGAAATATTCTCTCCTGTTGTTAAAATCACTTCAATTAAGACTATTTTAAGTCTTGTGGTGGTAGAATATTTGCATCTTGAACAGTTAGATGTAAAAGCAACTTTTCTCCATGGGGATTTGGATGAAGAGATTTATATGCAACAACCACAGGGGTATGAGGTCAAAGAGAAGGATAATTTGGTATGCAGGTTGAAGAAGATATTTTATGGCCTAAAGCAAGCTCCAAGGCAATGGTATTTGAAGTTTGACAGGTTTATGAAAGAACAACGTTATAGTAGATTTCATTCTGATCACTGTGTTTATTTGAAAAGGCTAGAAAATGGAATCTATATTATATTGCTATTATATGTAGATGGCATGATTGTTGCAGGGTCTAATATGTAGGATATAAATGTGCTCAAGAAGAAATTATCTAATTCATTTGGGATGAAATATTTGGGTGCTACAAATAAAATCCCTGGTATGAGAACAAAAAGAGACAGGAAAAATCACAAATTGACATTGTCTCATGGTGAGTACACCTTTTTCCATCCATTTCAAATTAAATAAGGAAATGTGTCCCAAGACACATGGGGAGATATAATACATGTCCAGGGTCCTTTATTCATCAACAATTGGAAACTTTATGGATGTAGTGGTCTTCACAAGACCAAATATTGCAAATGCAGTGGGAGTTGTCATCATGTATATGAACAATCCAGGTAAAGAACATTGGGAGGTAGTTAAGTGGATTCTCAGGTATTTGAGAGGTACTGCTAATCATGTATTATGTTTTGTATGTTAAAAAATTGTTCTATAGTGATATGTTGATTCATATATGGAAAGTGATAAATATATTAGGAGGAGCACCACATGGTATGTTTTTACTATAGGTGGAACAACAATAAGTTGGATTTGAAAATTGCAAAACGTTGTTGCACTTTCAATAACAAAAGAAAAGTACGTTGCTACTACAAAGGCTAGTAAAGAGATGATTTTGTACAAAGGTTTAGGGAGGAATTTGGAAATAAACAAGAGAATAACAGGTTTTACTGTGACAATGAGAGTGTCATTCATCTTGTAAATAACTCAACCTTCCATTCTAAGACTAAGCATATACAACTCAGGTACCATTTCATACAATCCATCTTGGAAGATGGAAATTTGAAGTTGGAAAAGATACATACTAGCCAGAGTCTTGAAGACATGTTAACAAAGGTAATAACCAAGGAGAAACTGAGTTCCTGCCCAGTTTCAATTGGCCTTCAAGCATGAAGGTGGAAACGAGAAATTTTCTAGGTCCAAGGTGGATCATAGTCCAGTAGGTATAAAACAATGGAGTTGTTGTGATCATTTTCCAAGTGGGAGATTGTTGGTTGTGGAGCTTGATTATATTCCTAATTCATATGCAGGTCAAAGAAACTACAGGATACACAATTCATCCCCCCCTAGCCATGAGGGGGTCAATTTTTTTGATTTTTTGCAATTCAAATATTGTAATTTCGTAGTCAATATGCACAGTTCATTATAAGGTCACAGATATGAAGATAAAAGTTATGTTAATGTTATTTTACCTAGAAGGAAACCCTCTATTCTAGGTGGATATCGGTCACCACCCACCTATTCCATGGGCTCAATTTTTTTTTCCATCTTGGCAGTTTTTCGGGTTCCAAACTTTCGGGGTTGTTTTGAGGCCCTAAACGATGTTTTTTGGGGATTTGGGGCCCTGGTAACTATAAAAGGCACTAACCTGGGCCAGCTTAAAATCGTTCTTCTCGGTTATACCTTTCCAATGGTGTATCAAGCGCCCCAAACAAAGATCGTATGCAAAATTTACGCCCCCGAGAAGTTGACGTATCAACTACCCCCATCGGGGCCCACAAACCTTTTGGATTTTCATATTCCAGGGTTAGGGTTTTGGATTTTACTTATGTTAAAAAGGCCTTTGGAGCCTCATTGTAACAATCATCTTCTAGTGAATGCAAGTATCTATCACATCTCTTCTCAGAGATAAGCTGCCACCATTCATGTGAGTTTGTCACTCTATATTTTTACAGTCTCTGTACATTTATTTCATTAATAGAATCGTGTATTATTGCATCTTTGTGTTTATATCTCTGATATATTTCTTTTATATTGTTGGATATTTGATACATCTCTATACATTTATTTATTATATTTCCTCTCTCATTTCGTGCTGAAAATAATCTAGATCATTGGTATCAGAGCAGGTTGCTCTTGATCATTTTTTAGTGCATGTCCCCGATGAGGTCTGAGTATAGAAAGTTGGGTCTAGAGATTGTATCTATTGAGGACAATCTCTCTCACACACCCAAGAAAACCTCAATGGCGGAAGAAACAAAAAAATGACAGAGCAGATGATTCTATCAATCTGTTGCTTGAGCAAGCTCTCATGTGACAAAGGGACAAAATGATGGAGAATTTTTCTCACATCCTTCAATGCCTTTTGATAACAACAGGTGCGTCTTCATCAAGTGACCACTTTGGAAGCACCTCGCCTTTCAAGGTACAAGTTAATTTTTATATTCCCATATTTGAAGGACAGATAGATGCAAATGCCCTAGAAAAATGGTTAAATATGCTAGAAGGTTATTTTTCTATTCATAAATTCGCCGATAGGGAAAATATCACCTTCACACTCCTTAAGGCTCCCCCCCATGTCAAAAATTGGTGGGAAAATTACTGGGAGCAAAATTCCATAGAGGAGTCTGGAATATATGGGGCCAAACCCACTTGGGATTTTTGTGTGGATGTAGTAAAGGAACAATATTACCCTGTTGGAAACTATGAGGACTAGTATATGAGATGGACCACACTGCGACAAGAAATGGGACAATCAGTTCCAGAGTTTACCAATACCTTCCATACCTTGTACACCAATTTGGGTATCAAGGACTCTGAATGACATTTCATTCTATAATACCGCAGGGCTCTACATAGTTACATCCAAAGTAAAATGGATTTTTTGGACATCTCATCACTCGGTTCTACTTATTGATATGATATTAAAATCGAGCAAAATTTTAAGCACCAGAAAAAATGAGAGTTCAGATATGCACTGCAACAACCAAAGTATGATAAAGACTACCCTAACAAACAACACCCTGAAAACTAGTCCAAGCCACAGGAAAATAATGGTCACAGAAAGATGAAGGACACTAGAAAATGATGTGATTTACATAAAATCCCTTGGCACAACACCGATGAATGTCGCTCAAAAAAATCATTGGTGGTTGAGATCAAAGACAAGTGGCTGAACCTTGATTCAGAATCTGATTATGAAAATAATGGTAAAAGACAGTTCATCAATGCAGACCCCATTGCCATTGTTGCGACCACAACAATTCAACAAGAAGAACCAACAGATCCTGAAGAGGGGGGACACCTTTTTCATTCACAGATGTGGGTGAAAGGGACCCCAATGCATTTTATTTTTGATATCACAAGCCAGAAGAAACTCATCTCAATAGAGGTAGTGAAATAATTGGGATTGTCGACAACACCACACCCATAACCATACAAGATCGAGTGGCTTCGCCAGGGACAAGATATTCATGTCAGCTAACAGTGTCGATTGTCATACAACATCCAACCCTTCAAGGATGAGGTATTATGTGATGTTTCCCCACTGGATGTCTGTGATGTTCTCTTGAGCCAGCCATATCTGTGGAAATGGCATGTTGTTTATGGGTCTCGACCTCGCAGTGTCATTGTTTCTCTGGGGGGTCATCTCTATAGAATACCAGAGGTAGTTCTGATTACATTCCACCTAAACAGTTCCACAAGGTAGTATCTCATACTACAAAATTTAGCTTCTTCATAATCTATTCAAAAGGTGAACAGTAGGATACTGCAACCACTACAACCTCGTCCCAAGCACCTTCTATCCAAAAGAAGTGGGTCGACAAGACTGCAACAAAGCGCAAAGATTCCTTCTGCACTTATACATCTCATGTATCTCAACCGATTAAACAGATTTAACCCCACCATCAACATGTTCGTGACAACCTTCCATAAACCAAGCAACGCGACGTCTCTAGCAAGGAAAGCAACTCACCAAGATTCAGATTCAACAAGCGCTTCCCCCTCTCCCCCGGGAACCCAACGTAATGGAGAATATTTATTCCTAAGGATGGAGGATTGTTCCAAGTGGATATCGATGGCCACCCACCTATTCCATGAGCTCAAAAAACAGTTTTCCATCTTGGCGGTTTTTCGGGTTCCAAACTTCCAGGGCCGTTTTGAGGCCCTAAATGACATTTTTTGGGGATTTGGGGCCTTAGTGACTACCAAAGGCATTGACTTGGGCATGTCAAAAATCATTCTTCTCAATTAGAACTTTCAAATGGTGTACCAAGTGCCCCAAATGGACATTGTATGAAAAAGTTACGCCCCAGAGAAGTTGATGTATCAATTACCCCCATCTGGGCCCACAAACCTTTTGGATTTTCATCTTCTGGGGTTAGGGTTTTGGATTTTCCTTATGTTAAAAAGGCCTTTGGAGACTCATTGTAACAATAATATTCTAGCGAATGCGAGTAGCCATCACATCTCTTCTCAGAGATAAGCTGCCACCATTCTAGCGAGTCTTTCACTCTGTATTTTTACAGTCTCTGCACATTTCTTTCATTAATATAAATCGTGTATTACTGTATCTCTGTGTTTATATCTCTGATATATTTATGTTATATTGTTGGATATATGATACATCTCTATACATTTATTTATTATATCTATGCTCTCATTTCGTGCCAAAAATAATCCAGATCACCCTCTTTTATGAGGGAATTGTATTACATCTATGTATTATGGTAAATATTGTATTCTGAGAGAGGAGACTGTGAGAGAAAGAACAGGAAGATACAATGAGTGTGTTGTAGGTTGTATCCCTTTATTTTGCTGGATAATAAAAAGGAAGGACTTGGCAATTTCTTTGGTGGACATAGCCCACACAAGGTGAACCACATATATCTATGTATCCACAATATTGTGTATCTTCCGTTTTTTATTTCCACATTTTTATTTTTAATTTTATTTCTCTGCGATCATATTTTTCTGACATACCCCTCCACGTACTGACAATTGATTGGCTGATTGATGTATTTGGTTAATACCCGACCAAACATTTTCTTCGCTATGAACACATTGAGCTAGTTCCAGGTGGAATCGAGACATGAGCATTGGATAGCCACAAATCACATTTTGAGATATTTGCATGGCACACTAAATTATGGATTAAGATATGTCTCAAACAGTGATGTACAACTGCAGGGATGTACATATTCTAATTGGGAAGGGAGTGCAAGTGACAAAAATAGTACTTCTAGTGTATGTTTCAGTTTGGGCTCTACTATGATATCTTGGGGTAGCATGAAACAAAAGTTTGTCACACTCAACACTACAAATGAAGAGTATATTGTATATTGTGATGCTTATACAAAAGTAATATGGCTCTGTAAGTTGGTTTCTGGACTATTTGACTAGGCACTGGATTCGACCGTGATATACTGTGATAATCAAAGATGTGTGAATATTTCATAGAACCCCGTGTTCCATGAAAATTTGAAGCACATTGAGATCAAGTACAACTACATCCGTGATAAAGTCTAGAAGGGAGAAGTGAAGCTCCGATACATCTCCATCGATGAGCAGATAACATATATGGTGACAAAGCCCTTGTCCAAAGGGAAGTTTGTATACTTCAGGGATAAGATGGGGCTTGTGGAGATTACTCCCTTGGTTGAGAGGGACTACTAATATTCTTGCATTATGGATAGTTAGTGTGTTGTTGGATTGATATTCTCTTTGTGGAGAATGTTCCAGGTTAAACAAATTGTTGATGTATCATGGACTGAAATTTTCTATGAAAAATGGTCCAACACTGACATTTTCCTGTGGCACAGATGGTGACCTGATCATAATGAATGGTTAGCGCCTTATAGAACAAATGGTGACCTGATTAGAGAAGTTGGTACATGAATGACATTTTCTCTATGGCACATATGGTGACCTGATTAAAGAAAATGTTCCAAGACTAACATTCTTCTATGGAACATGAAATGACTTGATTAGAAGAATGGTCCCTATAGTCCATGGCATGGATTTCAACATATGGAAGGACTGACATTCTCCCTATGTCACAGATGACAATTTGATCATGAATAATGGTCCTTGTAGTCACAAGACACTTTTTTGAGTGCATGACAATGACAAGACACTCAGTTGAGTGCACATGATTGAGTACATTTAGCTGCTTGTTATGAATACCTCCCTAGTTAAGATGGAGTGTACAATAACTTATGCTACTACGGTGGTTGTGTACTAGTGGTGGAGACTGTGTGTATTTGGACAATAGTTGTGTGCTACTACGATGGTTTTGTACCACTGGTGGAGATTGTGTGTCTCTGGACGATAGATGTGTGCTACTAGCAGTGGTTATGTACCACTAGCAGTGATTATGTATCATCAGATAGTAGCTGTGTACTACTATGGCTTGGCACAATCATGTTCTATTGGATGGCATTGTAGTAGCTGTGTGATACTAGCTGGTTTCCAAGGAGACTACCAGATCACTTGGGAGCATATGTGTGCTACTATTTGACCATAGAGACGGTGACATATGATTTGAGCTACCGATGGCATGGTAGTAGCTCTGTGCTACTATTTGATTGTAGAATAGTAAGTGGACTACTATATGAAATAAATCCTGGAAATATACCTCCCTAGTTAAGAGGGAGTGGTGATGTTTTGGTAGTTGTGAGAGGAACTTTTCTCTAGACAACCTTTCTTATAAGAGAAGAAGATTTTGAAAGTCCAGGAAGACCATTGAACAACATGAGAATATCTCAAAGAGAGTCAGTTGGCTTAGAGGGAGAGCCGCAGAGGGAGTTTCCCCTCAGTTCAGGTGGGAGAGAGAAATCTCCAAGGACTCATAGACATGTGTCATGAGTCTAGGGAGAATTTTGCATACTTTAGAGACAAGCTTGGAATGATGTAGAATTTCTCCCTCACTGAAAGAGAGTGTTGATGTTTGGGAAGCATAAGGAATACATTCTCCTATATTAGTAAGTAGTTATATAATATATGTAATAAATAAGTAGTTATTTATTATCCAAGGGATGAATCCTTTCATGGATGGTCACCATATGTTATCTATATATGGAACACTCATCATTGTAATAACATATCGATATCTCATATAATCTCATATGCAAAATCAACAAGGGAAATCCTTAACTACTCATACTTAGGTTTGAACTATTATTGTTGATTGAAGCAATATTTTAAATTGTAGTATTAAGGAATGACATTATTCCCTTCCAAGAGTTGTGATTGATCAATGTCCCTTTCAATATCTCGTTTTCCTAGTCAAAATGAATAATTCTGAACCAAACCATCTTTCCTACTTCCGAAGGACCTCTTTAAGGCCCTTTATTTCTTCCCCTCAAAGAGCTAGCTAGAAGATAATGCTATAACTATATGTGTTACCCTAAAAGAGATATCATAGGTAATACCAATATTTGGTCAGTCTCTTTGGCTTAATGAAAAGGTCATGAAAATAAGGAGACCCATAATAGGAATATTTCTACGAGTAAATGAGTGCGAGGGCGTAACTCAGAAACGATGCGGAAACTCATCTAGCTAGAGTGTAGCCTAAAGGAAAATGAAACAATGGAAAAATAGTGAAAACATAATGTTACATTGGTAAAGCCTTGTTGAGGTCACAAAATTTAGTACATACCTTGATCGCCCCTTTCTTCTTGTTGACCGAGACATGATAAAACACCCATGAAGTGTAGGAAATTAGGTAAATGAAGTCAATCGTTTAAAGTTTGTCAATCTCATATTTGATAGCTGGGGATTTTACAAGGTTAATAGGTCATTGTTTCTATCAAATAGCTGGCATGCCAATCCAAGTGTCAATTTCATGTTCGACTTTGTTTGGATCCATGCCAAACATTTATTCTTAAGACTAAGTTAAAATGTTGTGAAATTCTTGGAACAAGGCTTGAATGTAAGAAACAATTTCCTCAAGGGTGAAATTTTATCAAGGAATGATGTTTTCACTAATTCCTGATTTGATGGAAATTTGAATGGTGGATGGGTTTAGAAATATTGGCCAAATTTCCCTCCTTCAAATACATTTGGTGCGGGAATAGGGTGTTGAAACCAATCGAAATGTTCTTGTGGAATGAAGTCTTTCACTTCGAGGACATATTGTTTTGAACCAACAAGGATGCTCTTGGTAAGGAAATAATAATTGTGATGGAAATAATCCCAAGGGACATTAGGGTGGGCATGGACTCTCATATGTATTCATGAGAGTGGAAGGCGTACTTTACAGAGCTGGAAGGATCATATGATGTCATAAAGCGTGTTTGGGAGGTAGATGAATCCCATGTGTGACCAATGTCTACTCCTACAATGAGGAAAGGCCTCTCAGATGGGATTGGTGTTGTGTCGATGAAGGAATAAACCACGTATGTGGGGGATGAAACCATATAGTGAACTTAGGGATGAGAAATTTGATATACCCCAAGTAGGGATGAGTTTTTGAACAAACCATGGCCCATATCTACAAAATATGGGATGTACTAAGTGCCCCCTATGATGGGTAAAATGATGTTTGTATTGGAAGTTGGGTGGGGTTTGTAATATGTAAGCAGATTGATGGTGGAAATTTTCCCATAATGGGGGAACTACATTATGTAGAATATTGATGAGGCAACCACATTCATAGCATATATATAACTATTCCCTAGAAGCATGTTGTCATCAAATGGGGCATCCACAAATTCTATATCAATCAAGACTATTTTCACTGATAGCTCAATGGGGATGTTGGGAAAAATCCCTTAAGGTTGTAAAGGTATATCATCAAAGGCTCATAATTTGATAGTCGAGGGGACCAACTTTAAGACTCTAACTTTTTACGAACCACTGAAGACATGATGCAAGTGGAAGCTCCCTCATCCATGATGCACTTGTGATAATCAAAATTTTGACAGTGACATGGATTTGAATGAAAAAGGAAGGGGGGAGTCAATGTTCTACATTTTCCAAGTTCAATGGCATTAACCTAGAATCCAAAGGATCTACTTTTCCTATAGCATTCAAAAAATCCTTTATTAAGGAAGGGAATTAAGGTTTTAATAATATCTAACATTGACATAATAGAAGGATGTTTGGCCAAATATTCAACCATTTTGTAACTATGAGCAACCCTAGCATGAATACTGTGTGTGGTCCTCCATAGAGGAGGTTTTGGCACATGAGTGGTGGAGTCAACGTGTGGTCGAGTCAACGTGTGGTCGAGCGTTATGGAAAGGGACACTATAATATGGTTGAGAATATTCCTCGTTGGAAGATTAAATGTTGGGTGAATCATATGTTTGATTTCATGTTTGAAGATTTACGTCATTAGATGTCATGTACACATGTTGGTAGGAGGGATGGGTGGGGGATAGCAGTATGGGTGATATATAGATTTGATGGAGATACAGGTAGAATGTTTTAGTTTCAAGAAAGGGTAGAGAGAGAGAAATGTTTGGGATTACCTTTACTCAAAAACACATCCTCTTGGTGCTATGACCCGATCGGGTTTTCGATTGCTTGCTCCAACCATAAAAAAGTAGGTCGATGGGGATCATGGTTCAATGATTCGATAGATAGAGGAGATCAATTTCTCTAATTAACAATATATTAATTTCCATGACACATAATGGTATTTTCTTAAAAATATATTTGATTGATCATTAATTTCTCATGTTTGATCATCCCTTTCCCTTCAGTTTTCATTCAGTAGTGTTTGAATTCTTTCAACCAAAGAGATTACCTTTTACTCACATATAACAAGTAGTATAGAACACAAAAAATCTATAATAAAACCTATATTTAGAACTACCGATGAGGACAAGAGTGCTCATGTGTTTCAAAATGAATCTGGTAGGTTGAAGTCAACCAATCCCCAGAGCAAGAAAATGCTAACCACTGGTAACTATTGTTCTTTCATATCACCAGATAACATCACAACCTATAGCACATTATAAGGTCTCATTGGTTTGGGTTAATAACTGCTCAAGACCTAACTCATTCTATTATTTAACTTTTTCCCTCAACCCTATTGATTGACCTTATAGTATATGTGTTTTCAATCATGAGAAGAAAGATACTGCCATATTTCTACCTCCCTCCTTTTAATATATCTTGGAATGATTAAGTACTCACTCTAACAATACCACCTCTCTAGCTCAGTCCTTATGCTCTTTCCCCAAGAACCTATGGATACCTTCATGTGTGCCCTTGTTGGTTGAGAAGGTAAAAACCAATCATTAGTTAGTCCAACCATCTCTAACATAGTATATCAATGTCTTATTGTAGACCTAGATATGAAGAAGAATGAGAGGAAGTATTCTATAGTCACTGCATAACTCAATATAAAGTCCACTCAAAATGAATATAAAGGAGGATCTCTAATATAGCTATTCTCATGAATATATGAGCAACAAAATTGCACATTTTTGACATAGAATTCTTATTACCTAAAGAATACACTCTTATTTATTTCCCATGTCTCTAAGCAAGGTATTAAAAAAACTAAATCATAGTAATATACTGATATAAAGGGAATGATCATAGTTCACCATCAAAAGGGAAAACTAGGTGTGTATATGAGACCTCCTCTTGATGTGGATTTTGTGGGTGATTGAGCTAGCTCTTTGAGGACGAGACTTGAGAATTGATAATTACTCCCAATCATACCTTTTTCTTGCTCAATAGATTGGAGGTGGGGGTCAAATCCTTCCTCTTCTTCTTCTCTATGTTTTTTACCACTCCGATGGGTGGTTCATGTTGCCTCCCCCATCTATTCCAAATCATATTAGTTGTTCCTATCATTGTCGAAGAGGTTGCTAGTTCAAATTTCAAGAAGATGGTCATGGCTGATGGGAAGATTGGTTTGAGAAAGAAAAATGGGAAAAGAGTTGGTTGGATAGGAGTGAACATGGGGTAGGAGTAGGATGAGCTCATAGGTTATAATTGGGTAGGTTTCATTCCCTTCATTAGCTTACTGACCATACTGGATTGCTGGAACTAAACCAATATGAAATGATAGCTTCTCTCTTGTGTTTCTATTCCCACCAGCCTTGATCCAGATTCAATAATTTTTGGGTGAGGCTCTATTTTAGAGGTGGGTGGTAGTGTTGAAGAAGGGTTCTTGAGGGATAAAGGAACTCTTTTTTAGTAGATCACTGGTATCTAGAGAAAGAAGAACCCCATTTTCCAAAATCATTATTTTTCCTTTCTATTTGGAAGAAGAAAATGAGAATGATTAGTGAGAGAATACCTACCTCTTATTAGAGAAATGAATATATGAAGACCGACTGCTAATGAAATAATTGGGCTCGGACAAGAATCATGTTTAATCAACTAGTGAACTAGATTCGTGTTCAATGACATAATTCTAATAATCTTTTCTTTTTCTCTTGAGTTGAAAGGTTGAGAGATGAAATAATTTGACTAACTTTCTTATCTATAATGAAAGGAAGGGAGGATATGCTTGCTTTCTTAGTAGACCTAAATTAATAGCTAGAGGTTGAATGAATAATAGACCTGTTTATTAACCAAATTCAACTTACTTAATACCCCTCCCTTGGTTAGTTCAATTGTATTTATTAAAATCTATAGTAAATCTAAGAGGTTAGAGAAAGTATTGGCTTATACAATTCATAGAGGAGATTATACCGACTTTGAATTACTATCTTCCCGGTCGATAAAGCCCCACTCACCATCCTGATCACCCATCATTAAGGGAGCCAATAACTACATTAGTGTTTGACTAAAGACCTACCCTTGAAAACTACATCAACAAGTTGGAGGGAGTTTTTTGACAACCTCTTAGACATACCAAAGGCCCTTCCTTCCAATACTTGTATCTAGTGCAATGGATTAGAACAATAACTAAATAGAGGAGACCTTCCTTCTTATACCTACCCTTTCAAATAGTTCAATTCAAGTCATTTTTGTGTTATACTAGTCAATCAAAAATGAAAAGAAATTGGCGTAACACTAGATCCTTGTTCGACTAATTCGAGTAAGTCAACTCTTGTGCTATTATACTATTAGGGATGACCATATTAGGTACTTCTAATGAACTAGTGGTAAGTGTTTGACTACAAAAGCCTGACCTACCTACCCTTGTTATTATACTAGTTGGTTAAGGGAGGAGTAATGCTTAGACCCCTAACTTTCCTTTTTTAATTACCTTACTTCCATCTTCCCGAGATCAATGTATGTCTATTAGTATTGATTTCAAAACCCATCTCGAACATGGTATAGGAAGGGTAGGGTGGTGTGAAAAGGAAGGATTTGAGAACATATTTTTTCATTTAGCTCTAAGTTGTTATTGTTGGATTAGGTTTTTGGAATCTCTTTCCTGCCCATATGGAATGATCCTTCTCATAATCTTTGATCAAGTTGTTCTTAAGATACTTTGATACCATTCAAACTACCTATACCCATGTATGGTATTGGTAATTTACAAGTAACAAGTTACAATATTGTGGCTTTGTTGTAAACCCTAAAGATTGTATACTAGGGTGATTTGTGCCCATAATTTAGTAAAGGGTTGAAATATACATGAATATTTGGAAACTATGCACACACACACACACACACTAACTAAAATGGAAAAATGAGTACTAAATACATGTGTCCATGTTGGCTGCTTTTTTTCTGCGCAGGGGTTATGAGGCCCAAGGTTCGGTTTGACTGTGACCAACGAAACCATCAAGACACCAACCCTTTCGACATCACCTGCTTACGTAGATGAAGTATCACATGAGGTATCTATTGGGGCTGCAAGAACCAGGTTTCTGCAACAGTAAGAGAAAGGGAGGCTGATACGTGAACCATTCTTCCAAATCTTAACTTCTATATGTTCTTGATTATTACCTAAACTATCACAACCATACATGAAAATTAAAACATAACCAATCCATATACTAAATTCATTATGCAAAGTATATCATCATTTATGAATGCATAAAGACAAGTAAGAACACAAGACACACTATCCTCTCTAAACCCCTTCTTTATTCACCTTCTTTCTTACTAACTGACTATTACATTCAAGATATTTCCATAACCTCAATTCTATTCTATGTGAATACTCTCTCATTCACATCCACATCCCAATCTATATGTATCTCTATATCCCAATCTCATTACATATTTATACCCCAAAATCTAGGGTTTCAAGTTCTATTCTTATCTTTCCGAAAATAACCCATTACAATGCATGACATAGCCATCTTGAGTTAACTGGATATTTATTTTCTTCTACTTATTGTTCTTTATACATCTTTTCTGATGTCCTTCTATTTATGGAAAGTTTCACTATCATTGTTTGCACTTCCTTTTCTCACTCACTTTCTTTATCCTTTTGTTATTGTGATGTCTCTGTCCTTTGCCTCCTTCTGCACACTTTCTATCTTCTATGTGAATCCTTCTCTCTGCGTGATTCCTTCCTTCCATGTAATTCCTTCCTTCTGCATGATTCTTTCCTTTTGCGCTCTTTTTTTATACTTAGAATTTTATATTAAAAAAATTCATGTCCAACAGGCCCCCAACACTCACTTGTGGCTTGTCCCGAGCCACTCAGGCATGTTTCCTATTCTTCCATGCTGCAATGAAATATTGTGTCATATCCATAGATGTTTCCACCTCTCTGACAATGGTGGCCTCTTTTACTATTCCATGTTTCTGACTGCTTATTTGGTCTAGTTCCCGTGGTTTATTTATGTTTCTTCACAATATGCCTTAGAGGGTCCTCGTTTTATCTCTTGAATACCTCATCCCACCTGATTGCATCTTAAGTCCGGACAACGACATCATGAGGTGTGTTGTCGAGGGGGCCAACATCGCTTCATAGAGGCACAATAGTTGGTAAGTCTCCTCTTCCTGTAATTGTCTTCTATGTTGGTAATTTATTGAGGTTTCTTGAGTTTGACAACCTCCTCCTTTAATCCACCTACATCTTTTGACCACGTATTCTGGTTCAATTGGGGCATCGTATACGAGGTCAATTTCCAGGAAACCTCACTTTCAGTGGGATCCTAATCTGTTTCCTGCTCTTTTACTATCATGAAGTGTTCATATCCCTTGAAGCAGATACTGACTCTAGTCTGGTCGTCGTGCAATTTTAAGTAGGAAACGATGTGATTCCCTTATTTTGGTATGTTCTCAACGCTTGAGTACGGGTCCCCAACCCACTCCGACATTGGCTATGCTTTGATATTGTCCTAGTCCATAAAATTCAGGTTGGTAGGTTTGTCCACCATATCACCTTCCTTAATCATCCCTGGGGGGGTCGGCGGTATTCTTGGTGGATCTTTCCTTATTTGTATAAAGTGCTTGCTCAACAAGTGGAAGTTCAGATCTATCCTCGTTGGGTCTCTACTATCTACTCAACGTGATATGAAAAAAATGAGTTCCACTTACGATGTTCTTATGTTGTTGTGGTTTCATGTCAACTGTACTTGTCCCATCTTGTTTTAACTAAATCATCCCCTCCACCACTGAAGTTGATGAGTTGTGCCATCATTGCATCTTAATTACAAAATCCTTCAGGTGATTTCTCCCACGTACCGCTGATCGAATGTGATATCTGAAGAATTTTCTAAGTAAATGATAATACAACACTTTAATGAACTGTCATGTCGACTGTAGATATGTCTTTTCTGTGCCGACCCACGCAGTAATGTGTTTCTTGTCGTAGGTGGGCCTGTCCATATCTTCTTGTTTGAACTTGATGCAATTTTCACTTTGTGTAAGATGATCATTCCAATTGTGAAATTTATGATACCTTGGGGTTCTTCTTACTCATTTTCTTTCTCCTATCTTGACCTTTTTATCGTTTTACTTTTATTTTTCCATTTTTTATTTTGTTTTTCTTGCTTTTCTTTCTACTATGGTACACTTACTATAAAACAAAGGTTTTTGTGCTCCACATATCACTGCGTAGATGATCGACTTTATTTATAGAGCTTCAGTCAACTTCCATTCACCATTCCATCCAAGATCTGTCCATCTAAGGTTCCCAACCATGTAAAACCTATCTTTGTTATCTGCTAGATCAGATACGTCCCTAACCAGTGCATGCGAAACTTCCCTGGGTGATGTAGATACTTGATGTTGTAGAGTAGTACTAGATCACTGACTTGGAATTTCTTGTTTCTAATATGTCGATCATGCCAATAATTCTCTTTGTATTTCTTCACCTATTGATGGAATCCCACCAAAAACCTATACTCCTCTAGCTGGACTAACTACGCTAGTCTGTCCTCTATTGTACCTGTGTCTAAGAGCTCAGTGATGGCTGGAATGCACAAAATCAATACACTGAACTCCATTGGCATTATTGCTTCTTGTCCATAAACCAACCAAAATTATGTCTGCTCTGTCATCTTCTTACTTGTAGTTATGTATGCCCATAGTATTGCAGGGATGCGTAAGTCCCAATCGTCTCCTACAACATTGCATATATTGGTCAAATAATTCTCCCAAATTTTATTGAAATATTCTATTGTGCCATTATCCTGAGGGTGATATGGTGTACTTTTCTGACGATGAATTTGAAATTCCTCATTTAATGCAACAATGGCCTAGTTAAGAAAGTGCGTACCTTGATCGCTAAGTAAGATGCATGGACATCCAAACCTGCTGAATACATTCTCAAATAGAAACTGTGCAGTAGTTTATACAATGCAATCATCAAATGGTGTTGCTTCGTCCCATCCTGTTAAATACTCGATCGCAATGATGATGTATCTTTCTCATGGTCTCCTTTCTTTTGGGTTGATGGGACCCACAAAATCAATAGCCCACTTAACGAATGCTTGCGATGTAACTTGTGGATTTAATGGAATTTCATTGCGTCAAGATGGTTTACCCACTCTTTTATCTATGTCGCAGGAATAAAAATACTCCTTCGCATCCTTGAATAGTGTATTCCACCAAATCCTTGCACATATAATATTTTGTGATATTGCTTTTTTCGTGTAGTGTCCTCCAACAATCCCGCTGTGTGCTTCCTCCAATATAGGTGTTCTTTCATGTTCCAGTACAGACCACCTCGAGAATCCATATGCACCTAACTTATACAAGTTCTCTATAATTAGGTGATAGTCTACTACCTTGACTGCCAATTGTTTCTTCTGCACCATCGTCACATCAGAGGGAGCCAAACCTATATGTAAAAACTCCATAATGTGCATGAAAGGATCATCCACCATCTTGACTACAAATAACTGTGCATTCAAAAAATTATCATCTAAATTACCTGCATCCTCTTCTGTCAAGATCCATGAGATATGTTTTGGTCTTGCATTTAGTTTCCTAGGTTTTACGATGACCTAAAAATCATATTCCTGAAATAGTAACAACATCTGCATATTTTGCCTCCTAAGACATGCTTATTGACTAAGTATTTTAATGTATAATGGTCGATGTACATCTTGAAGTGATACCCAAGTAGGTAATGTATAAACTTTTGGAGTGCATATACCATGGCCAAGCCTTCCTATTCTGTAGTGGTATAATTTTTTTCAGATATAGATAGTTTCCTACTCGCGAACGTAATCATATGATCAATTGTGCCTTCTCCTGGTTGTGAGAGCACTTCACCCAATGTAATGGATGATTTATAGATATGGACATAGAACTATTTGTCCCAATCTAGGAAGAATAAAATGGGTGCAATGACCAGTCTTTGTTTCAGTGTTCCAAACCCATTCTATCAATCCTCATTCTATTGGAACTTGACTTATTTTTTCAGCAACTTTTCCATGGGTGTTGTAATCTACACGTAGCCTTTAATAAAATTCATGTAATAACTTGTATGGTCCAAAGTTTCTCTTAGTTTTTTGACTGAGGTCGGTGATGCTAATTCCAAAATAACGATGATCTTGGCTGGGTCAACCAATAGGCCTTTCTTGCATACTATATGTCCTAGTAGAATTCCAAATGATGCAAGAAAGATGTACTTCTTTAAGTTCAATGAAATTTGACACTGTCTGCATAGATCTAACATGAGTCGAATAAATTTGATATGATCATGTAGTAGACTGAATAACGTCCAATCGTCTAAGTACACTTTCAAAAATTTATGCATGAAATCTTTAAATTCGGCCACAACCACTCTAGAAAACACTATAGAGGCATTCTTCAATCCAAATGGCATTACTATGTATTGATAACTTCCCCATTCTATCACAAATGTGGTTTTATGTCTTCCCCCCTACGTGATTTTTATCTGATGGTACCCAAAAAATCCATCAATGAATGCATATGCTCCTTGACCCCCTACATTATCTAGTACTTCATTAATGAATGGTGTTGGGAATGAGTCATGTAAGCATGCATCATTCAACTTCCTTAAGTCAACGCATATTCTAGTCCCTTTAGTATTTTTGTCCTACACCACCATAGGGATAATCCATTTGGATTATTTGATTGGTTCAATGATGCTTGTGTTGAGCATTGTATCTAGTTCAACCTTAACCTTCTCCTTATACCTCAGGTTCAACCTATATGGTCTCTATCATATTGGATTAGCTCTAGGTTTTAGTGGAATCTTCATCTCCCCTAAGTCACCTTCTATCCCCTTCATCTCAGAGAGTGTAGTGGGAAATAAGTTCTGATATTATTGTAATAAGTTTGCCAATTTCTTAATTGTCTCATTGTTCCAATAATCTCCTATTTGCACAAACTTAGGATTCTCCGTTGTCCCAATGTTGACTTTATTTGTATTTATTAGTTGTGTATATGCGACGGATACCAACTTTGGCCGTTATATTGCATGTGTGACTTCTGTCTCTAGTACTTGTACATTCATGGGATCCCCTTAATCATATTCCTCCTCTCTAACATTATAACTTTCAAATAGATTCTAAATTTTTAATTTGGATTTGTGCGCACTGCCTAAGGTTTCTTCTTCCACTGATTCTACCTTAGAGAATATTTTTGTTTAGATGGATTTTATGAAGGGAGATTCATGTTCAAATGTGAACGTGAATTTGAATCCCTGTACCAATCCTTCCCATGCTGTTGTCTCTATATGTGTATCCAATTCTAAATATGAATTTCTTGGGATTGTATCCAACATGTGTATGAATCGATGTGTCCATTATGTTTCTAATACTAAGTGCCATAAAGCCCTACATTTTTCCACGTGATCCACCGGGTTAATTTCTCCTGTGTATTTCTGTCCACTTACTTCTGCTTCAGGTCGAAAGTGTATCTACATGAGTCTACTACACTGTGCTTAGTCCTTAATACTCTTTCTGTGTGCGACCCACCATCTGGCTAGATTTTCTTTTAAGACCACAACTAGTGCTAAAATCCTCTGCTGTTCAGGTACCTGTAATTCAAATGATTTTATAAACATATTAATCTCAGTGAGTCCATCGTACCTGGGTGGGTCATATAGTTATGTTCCAATCCAGTGCAATGATCAGTTTATACATGCACATCTACTAGTTGATACTTCATGCATCCTCTGCTACCAATTCTCTAGACCAACTTCTGAATTTGATGTGGATGAACTGAAACTTCTCCAACTGAGTGCACCATCCGTTGTTGGCTCGACATAATATCCATTCACGTAGTCATATTATATAAATTTTCCATGTCATTTGATCTTACTGATTCTATATATCTCTTCCCTTCTGATGGGTCTAAGGGTGTAGTAAATTTTAGATCCCCGACCTCGAAGATCATCTCCCTTATTTTCAAGTTAATAATTTCCTGGTTATCAACCACCCATTCCATTCCCATTAAATCTAGATATGGTTGACTACCATCTACAAAATCAATAAATTCAAAATATTTTATGATGTGCACCTCATCTATGTTTACATGTAACCCCATTAGTCTCCCTATTAGGACTATCTTATGCTAATTCGCGAGCCTTAACTAGACAGGGGACCATATCAATTCAAGTTCACCCATCATCTCCCATGTATGTTTAGGTAGTACATTCACATTTGATCCTAAGTCTAGGATAACATTATCCACACTGTATTCCCTAATCTTCACATTAAACTTGAATTCCTCATTGGTTCTCTCCCTGAATAGTATCTGGTTTACCATTCGCTGTGTGACAAGGTGTCCCTTCCTTTTGTACAATGATCAATCATGTTGTATAGTATACTTAGCGCAGTTCTATCTCTCATCAGTTATACACAACTTTTTTAGAAATTGGTTAGTGTAATTAATTGCGTACTTGACTTTTTAGGTACTGCTGGGTCTTCTAGATGAGATATCGATGATGTGGACGCTTCCCCATGTGGTTCAAGTATTTCCTTTCGTGCGATCAAATATGTCTCTTTTTTTGTGTGGGTTGAATGATGACATAGGCCTTGCTGACTTCCTTTCGCACTACTCCATTTGATTTACTTGAGTTTCCATATAACGACTATGATTTTTAGTCCTTCATTGTGTTTTTCCATTGATATCATTTGCACATTATGATTCTGATGCAGATTATGATTTGGGTTACCTCTAGCTTTCCATTTTGAAAATAGTTGGGGTTAGTCCTATGTTGCGTGATCCAATGCTCTGCAATATGTGCATGTGGTACATGGGTTCTATCAATCTCGAGCCAAGTGTCCTGGTTTATTATAGTTATAATATATAATCAGTCCTCATCCTCCTCGACCAAAATTCCCTCTACCTTGACCTTTGCCAAAAATTGCTTTGTTCCCCTGATTGAAACCCCTCTGAGTGTTATATTGTGCACCACTCATCCACACTGGTATTCTCTTCCTGGATCTTGTATATATCCAATTTTCTCTCCCTTAGTAGTTCGAACGCATGACAATCCTTTTCTTCATGTCTTACTGATTTTCAAAAATTGCAAAATAAGTTCTTTGAGGTACTCTGATATTTCTAGAGTAATGGAAACTCAGTGGGATGATGCCCCCATTTATTACATATCTCATAGTATCCTCCCCCGGGTAGTGGATTTGGTGCTCCTACTTCCAAGTACTGTGCGAATGCTGGGCATTAGTCCTTGTGGTGGCCCTCAGTCCTGCACTTGGCACACAAAATTTATTCTCATTTTCCCCTTCCTTTGGTAAGATCAACCAACTTAATTGTTAATGTGGCTAACTGCATTTGGACTTGCACCATTCCCCGAGTGTCTCCTACTGGAAAAAATCTAATTTTATCGCGATTTCTTGTGCCTCGGGCTGCGATGCAACCTTATATTGAATTAGTGGTCTACGAATGTGGGGTAGTAATCCTGCAATGAACCAATCTTGATTCTACTGATATGGAATATGGAAATTCAGTATCCCCATTATATCCTTAAATCATTGATCGTAATTCCATACTGAATCTGTTTGCACCTTTTTTTATCTCCTTCAGTTCAATAACATACTGCGATTTTGACTTCGGATTTTTGAAATCCTTCAATAGAATTTGCTTTATTTCTGCCAAAGTCCTAGTTTACTTGGTAGGTGTAATACCTTGTAAATTCATATACCATACTAGCACGTGAACCATAAAAATTCTCACTAACTACACAATCTTCACTTCTTCGTCCTGTTAAGTCCTAATATTGGCTCATTACCCCTTAATTGGGGCATATTATATTAGTAATGTTATTTTATTTATGTTGTCTTTAGGCCATTAATTGTAATTATACCTCCTAGTCTCCTATATATACCAAGGAGACATTTTCATTTTGAATCATCTTG
>JZKD02S0042836.1:118221-129200 GCA_000966675.3 Picea glauca
TAAAAGGAGGTTGCCCCCTCGAAGAGGCTTATTATCTGAAATTATCTCTTTTTCAAGGCGTTGAGTGCTTTTTCTGAGGTTTTTCTATGCTATATTGATATTTGGTTCTTAACAGTTGGATGCTTCTTGTCTGTGCAAGGGTTATGAGACCCAAGGTTCGATTTGAACATGACCAACAAAACCATCAAGACACTAATTCTTTTTAAATCACCTGCTTGCATAGATGAATTCTCACAGGAGGTATCTATTGGGGCTACAAGAACTAGGTTTCTGTAGTAGTAAGGGAAAGGGATGTTGATGCGTGAATCATTCTTCGAGATATTAACTTATATATGTTCTTGATTATTACATAAACTATCATATCCATACATGAACATTGCAACATAACCAATCGATATACTAAATTCATTCTGCAAAGTATATCATCATTTATGAATGCATAAAGACAAGTAAGAACACAAGACACAATATCCTCTCTAAACTCCTTCTTTATTCATCTTCTTTCTTACTAACTTATTATTACATTCAATATATTTCCATAACCTTAATTCTCTTCTATGAACATACTCTCTCACTTACATCCACATATATCTATATATATCTATGTCTCTCTCTATATCTATATGTATCTCTATATCCCAATCCCATTACATATTTATACCCCAAAATATAGGGTTTCAATTTCTATTCTTATCTTTCCCAAAATAACCCATTGCAATGCATGGCATAGCCATCTTCAATTAACTAACTATTTTCCTTCTTCTACTTCTTGTTCTCTATACAAATTTTCTTTTTCCCTTCTATTTATGGGAAGTCGCACTATCGTCGTTTGCACTTCCTTTTCTTGCTCGCTTGATTTATCCTTTTTTCTTTGAGATGTCTTCATCCTTTGCATCCTTTTGCGCCCTTTCTATCTTCTGCGTGAATCCTTCCCTCTGCACGATTCCTTCCTTCTATGCGATTCTTTCTTTTTGTGCTCTCTTTTATACTTGGGATTTAATATTCAAAAACTGCATGTCCAACATTCCATGAGCTCAATGAGGCAGGATATTATAAAACCACATCACACATAGGCTAGTTGTTAGTTGCATTTCCATTGCGAAGAATTGTATAAATCATTAGAGAATAAAAGGTTATATGACTGAATAATAATTAAATAAATAAACATACATATCGACATGTACAAGAATCTCAAAAGACTAAAGTAGAATACCTGAATGAGATTCTCTCGGTTTCAAGAATAATTTATTCTTTACTAAACAAGGCCAACCACGTGAAGGTGGAACCTTATTTGGCCCCTCCCCTCCACTCCCTTGCATCACTCTCAATTCCCCATACCCAATATATCTAGTGGAATATAATTGAAAGTGGCATAGTAAGATTCATGCATAAAAAGTACCAAAACAAAATTTAAAGGAAAATGAAAGAAAGAATGTGTGTGCAGACATGTGGTTTTGTGCATACAAAACATATAACATACATCCATAAGAAGGTAGAAAAAAATAATATATATTAATAAATTTTGTCATCAAAATATGTTTCCATTATATATGTTTCTCATAATATATTCAATCACATCTTTTTCTGTTTTTTAGTTTTCAAATATTTGTTTATTGACTCATCCATGTCTAGATCTGCTTCAGTTGTTGGGTCCTCTCTTGGTGTTGATTCAATATGCATGCTCCGACACATTGTACATCTATTCGGGTACTCTCCATGGTGTGTAGGATATTGTTGAGGGACCTTGACTACAAGTGAAAAAAGGGTTAAATTGATATGGTTAGTTATTATTCGCATAAGTAGTTCATTAATGAAAATATCATTACTATGTTCTTTACTAGGATGACTAGTTGAGATGACTGGTTCGAATGCCATGTGTTCTTGCTCTCACAAAACATCCTCATCTACATGCTCTACCATTGAAAAAATAAAATTTATAAGTACATCATCTTCAAGTAAATATTAATAATTGTAATCCATACTTCTGATTTTATAACCATAATATGGTCATGGTCAAGCTGCACACCACCATCATCAGGTTGCACACCACCATCATTGGGTTGCACTCCATCGTAATGGCCGAGCTACACACCACCATCATTGGACTTCACTCCACTGTCATGGGGATGCTGTGCATTGTTGACCTCACTATTTTTTTTTCTCTTTCTTAAAACATAAAGACACATTCATTTATGAGTAAAATCAATCATGAATATATTTTACAAGTAATCAACAATTAAAGTCCATTGATTTTATTTATGATGTTGTTCAAAGGGTTAGATTATGTTTTCCCCATGCTTTGTCAACATTCAACCACAACTTTCAAGCCGAACTTGAAATCGAGCCGGAGGTCTTCTTATGTGGTCGCAGTTTTGAATTGAGCCCCATGCATTGCACAAGATATGGAATTTGGCTGTTTGGATACAATTAAATAAAAGTTGGATGATGATCAAAATGATAAGCTTTAATTATTTGGCACTTACAATTCATGCAACTTTTAGTTTCTTGTAACCACCTTGACCAAGTTTAGGTTGCCCATGTTTTTCTAGTCTTTCCTTGGTTTCTTTTGACATGTATGTGAGCCTATGAAAATATCCCATTAGGTTTTATATGGAAATTTTATATAGAACTAACAAAAATTCAACATATTAAATTCAAAATATGATATAACTTCCTGGACCAAGTGGCATATTTCCTTATTTTCTCATTATATTCTCCTTTACATCCTCCAATAGATTCTCCCACTCACTCTCGAGAATCATCGAAGGATTCTCATACCTAGGGTTTGTTTGCAAATGAACCCTATATTGGTCCCTCACATATTTCAAACATGTATCGACCAATGATGTAACTCCAATTTTGTTTAAGAAATAACCAAAAAGGATGACCAAGTGCTCAGTAAGATCCTTTTTCAAACCGGGGTTCGGAGCATTCCATCATGTGCGTATGATGGGACAAAAAATATCTAAGGCCTTGTCATTCATATAATTAAAAAATATGTTTCATGTTGAAAAATATGATCAATAATTTAAAATAATCATAGAGATGTATATTTCAATTAGATAATAGGAAATAATAAAGACATTCATAAATACATGAAATTTTTTGTATCTTGATTGGAACAAATTTATCATCCACCAAAAAGGTAATCGACAATGTTTCCTTGGTGGTAACATGTGATGATCTAGGAAATAAATTGTAGAATCACCAATTTCCTCATGTCCACCATCATTTGCTTGGTTTGGCATGCACTACGAGGGTGTGTCATGGGCCCCAGAAGGTTTAGTCATCTCAGTCACGGGGCTTCCAACCATAGGCAGAGATCCAAGGGGCCTCACGGGTATGTGGCTTGTGGTAGGACATTGTGGTGTTTGAGCATCGCTGTTACAAACACCACCCTAAGGAGAAGGATTCTAAATTTTTCTTCATTCATGCTTAATAAATTCAATGATATCATAAAATTTATGCATTCAATTAGTCATATCAAACATAAAAAATAAATAAATTGATCATTTATTATGAATTCAATTCCAATCACATGAAAAAAACCATACATTCACAATGAATATGGTGTCAGTTCTTGCATAAGTCTCATATTAATGAGAAAATCATATCTACGATGTCTGAAGAACATGTATGGATTTGCATGGAGAACACAATGGAGTACAATACAATAATATAGACTGATATGATCACTATGATAAAAAATCTACATGCCCTCTATCATCTTCTCATAATCTGTCTCTTCCTCTGTGAGCTCTATTGATATGAAAAACCTGAGAAAAAGTTACACTTTGATTCCCAAAATTGTTGACCCATCAATAATGCACCTTGTTTCTCCTTTATAGATACAATTGTATGGAAAACAACTTCTTGAAACATATTACTGCTTCTTTATTATTAAAAGTTTTTTACCTTGGAAAAATTAATGTACATGAAAAATTACTCTGTAAAATCTTCCCTTAGTGTAAGGAATACTATTTCTAGGCCTCAATAAAATACTAATTATCTCCTAATATCCTAGTGAAATAAATGAAATTTAGTTTAAGGTTTTCTTTCTACAAGGAATAAACTGGTAGATAGACAATATAACAACAACGCCATAATAACAACATATCAACTAGTAAAATGCATAAAATACGTACCTGGACCTGCAGGTTGGTTGATTTAGCCCCTTTCCTGTTTGTTATTGCTCTTTCCCAAATGAACCAAACTGAATATTAACCTCCCAACCAACTAAGAACAACTTCTTCGACTCCCTAGCTCCAAGAATCCTTGAGGTTTCCTGGCCCTCGAGCCGAAAGTTCCCAACAACAACAGTGTCATGTGAGAGTTCCCCAAAACAATCTGTTTTTCCAATTTTTCCTCCTCCTCTTCCACCTCTTGTAGAATTTTCCAAACAAAAATAATACCCTTCTCCAAGTCCCCTGCCCTCTTCCTTATCCTCTCCTCTCATTCAATTCCCCAACTACCTTATCCCCCTGATTAATTCCCCAACACCATTATCCCTTCATTAATTACTTCACCTCCCTTTTAATAATAAAATAATAAAAAACTTATTGATTTATTTTAATAATTAATTAAATTTAAATTAACAACTATGAAAATCAAATAATCAAATTGGGTTGTTACATACACCCACCCTTCAAGAAAATTCGTCTTGAAGTTAGAGTAATTTACAATACAAGGGTAATGATACATGATTCATACATCCACATCAAATAAACAACATCGTCAATTTAAAACAATTTTACATACTAGTGTACATGTGCAATGCATGCATGTGTAACTAGCACATACACGACTCGCACATGTACTAATGACAATAATTATCACACCTAAAGTAATTCTTGTATGCGTCCAATCCAATCAACAAGACCATTCATTTCATAAAATATTGTAGACCATTTAAAATGTTCGCAAAATCCCTCAATTTTAATAATTTAGCACAAACAACATTTAATTAGATAATTATAGTTCAGTTAAGCAAATATAAATATACATACATACATACACACACACACACACACACACACACACACACACACATGTGTGTGTGTGTGTGTGTGTGTGTGTATTTCAACAAGAGGAAGTCAAGAAATTGTACTATAAGGTGAAAAATCCACACACTCTCATCTACTTCTAGTCATCCTTCCTCCCTGACCTACTTCCATCTTCCATCCCTATCTTTCCTCTACTGGACTATCTTGGAGCGTCAACTATATTGACCTAACTCCAGATAGAACCTGTAAGCGGAAGTGTCAAATCTCTTGACCAAACTTCCCTAGCAGGCAACTAGTAGTCATCATCACATGTCTAGGGTAGCATGAGCTAACACCATCCTCCCACAACTCTAGGTTTCAAAGGATACACGATGGGAGATGCCTCCACTCCTCCTAATAGAACTAGGATCAAAACCCTACCATGGACCATATAGTGGCACTGTGTTGCTGGGAATTTTGTCATCATATATTCAGTTTTAGGTAGTCTTTCCACCTGAAAAACCTGCACTTGTCCACACACGATATAAATGCATTTGAACCAATACAATTTCACATACAAGATTCATACCATACTATTTCCTGGTCAATGTTCACGAAATCAACATTTTATCATCATTATTCTTTGGCTATTTCATAGCCTATTGACCTGCAGATTAGTCTATAACACAAACTCATACATATACATGCATTATCATGATGTAAATGCATTTAATCATAATCTCAATCCAGTATCCATGTACCAACAACTTTAAATGTCAAAATTTTCAAGTTAGAAATAGATTGCATAATATCCATCATAATTCAAATAACGTTAAACATTCATAGAATTGACATTCACATAGGTTCATATGTCTTAAAAGTTCAAGTGTATCAATAATAGTTGCATAGTGAATAGAAAATAAAGATGATTAGGCCTTAAGTAATTCTAGCTGTCTAAGTCAAAAGGTGACATTACATACACCCAACCTTTGGGAAACATATTCCCAAGGTGGTCAAAAAAGTGAGGGATGATCTCATCATAAGGTCTCTCCATCCTCCCAAGTAGCAGATCCTGGGCTATACTTGTCCCATTGGAACTTAACTTGGTCACCAGATGATTCCTGAGCTATCAAACCCTACGGTCCAATATGCGTAACGGTTCGACCATGAGAGTTCTTGCTTTCGATACCTGCAATTCCTTCCAATTCAGTTTATGATATTTGTTAGGAACATAATGACGTAGAAAAAATAGATTGAAATACTTTATGAGTTTTATGCAAGTGGGGTGGAATTACAATACGATAGACAATGGGTTCAATTCTCTCTTGTATTTTGAACGGTCCTATAAATCGAGGTGACAACTTTGTCCCCTTCCTAAACTGAATGGTACTCTTATTAGGCCTGATACGAATGAAAACTTGATCTCCCACTTTATAACTTCGGTCAATCCTATGTGCATCAAAATAACTTTTCTATCTATCTCGTGCTTCCTTTAGTCGTTGCCTAATCTGAATCACCTATTCCTCCATCTCTTGAATAAATTCTGGCCCAACTATCACTCAATATTCTAACCTTTCCCAAGTCAATAGTGTCTGGCATGGCCTTCCATAAAGAGATTCATAGGGTGGAATTCCAATGGAGCTATGAAAAATGTTATTGTATGCGAACTCTACCAAAGGTAGGTACTTATCTCAATGGGTTTGATTATTCATAACATACATCCTAAGCATGTCTTCCATAACTTGATTTACTCTCTCAATTTTCCCATCTGTTTCAGGATGATATATTGTGCTTAAGTTCAACTGAGTTCCCAATGCTTACTGCAAACTTTTCCAAAACCTAGATGTGAATAAGGAGTCCCTATTTGAAATGATATTCTTGGGTAACCCATGCATATAGATGACCTCACTTATAAACACGTGTTCCACATCAACGACATCATAAGTGTCTCTAATTGGAATAAAATGAGAACTTTTGGTCAACTTATCAACTATCACAAAAATGACATTGTGTCTATGCGATGTGAGTGGAAATCCCACAACAAAATCCATAGAAATGACTTCCCACTTGGTCATAGGAACATCATGCAGTTGTAGGAGACCTACTGGGTGGTGGCGGTCAGCCTTCACTTGTTGAAATTCTAGGCACTTGGTGACAAAATGGACTACATCATGCTTCATGCCTACCCATAAGAAAATATTATTCATGTCTGCATACATTTTCTTCACACCCGGATGTGCACAGTAAATTTCTTTATGGTATTCCTTGAGTATGATGCTTTAAATATCCACACCTTTGGGGATGCACATCCTTCCCTGATATCTTAACAATTGATGTACTTCCAGGCTATATCCTTCATACTTTGGATCTAATTGCCTCTCACTCTAGAGGGTTGAAGTAACCTTTAAATACCAACTATCTTCAAGAAGTTTCCCCAAAACATGGTCCCTCAGATTAACTTTTAAGGGTACCAAGGATAAGACACATGGTCTCCTACTCAAGGAATTCACGACCACATTCTCCTTTCACTTGATGTACAAAATTCCAAAATCATACTCACTCATAAAATCACTCCATTGTCTTTTCCTGGCATTGATATCCCTTTGATTGAAAATATGCTTTAATCTTTGATGGTCTGTTTTGAGCTCAAAGATTCACCCCAGTAGATAATGCCTCCAAAGATTCATAACTAACATTACAAATGTGAACTCTAAATCATGAGTAGCGTAAATATCCTCATGTTGCTTCAAATTTCATGATGCGTACACTATGACTTACCCCGTCCTGCATTAGCATGACCCCTAATACTTGCTTCGAGGCATCCATGTAGACGGTGGAGTCTTTTCCATATATGACACTCATAGAATTGGTTCACTTGTTAGTAACCTCTTAAGCTCAATGAATGCAATATCACATTCCTTTGTCCAATCATACCTGACTCCCTTGCACTGCAAGGTGGTGATAGGTTTCTCTATCTTAGATAACCCTTCCACAAACCTATGATAATAACCAGCTAGCCCCATGAAGCTTGTCACCTCATGAGCATTTTTTGGCACTGGCCATTCCATAATGGCCTTTACCTTTCCTAGATCCACAAAGATTCCTTCACCGAAAATGATATGACCTAAATAGTGAATTTATTTATGGAAGGAAGAACACTTCGATAACTTTCCATACAATTTGTTCTCGCTAATGCACGACAACACCACTCACAAGTGTTTCTCATGTTCTCTTTCATTCTTGGAATAGATGAAGATATCATTCAGAAAGACCTGTACAAAGTGATTTAAGTAATTTCATAATACACCATTCATGAGGCTCATGAATACTATTGGTGCATTGGTCAAAACAAAAAGGTACTACAATGAAATCATAATTCCCAAAACGAGTTTGAAAAGAACTTTTAGGAATATTGCCTTCCTTAATCCTTAACTTGTGATACCCTGATCACAGATCAATTTTTGAGCAAACTGCTGCTCCTTTCATCTGATCAAAGAGCTCATATATCTGTGGCATTGGGTACCTATTTTTCACTGTATCACGGTTCAAGTCCCTGTAATATATACACAGTCGTAAGGAAACATCCTTCTTCTTGACAAAAATTACTGGTGCACCCCAAGGTGAGACTCTAGGCCTTATTATCCCTAAGTCAAGTAGTTCCTTCAACTGCATCTGCAACTCACAAAGTTTTTTCATTGTCATCCTATACTGTTTCTTGGAAATTGGCTCCACACCAAGTTTTATCTCAATGGTAAAATCAAGCTCCCTCTCAGGAGGTAAACCTGAAAACTCTTTCGGAAAAACATCCTTAAACTATGACAATACTAGATACTGATCCATGGAGGGTCCTTTACCTTCATTGACTTCTTTCACTACATATAATCAACAACCTTTCCTCATGCAACGTTTAACCTTCATGTTCGAGATAAAGCATAGAGACACCTTCCACCGTACAACATGGATTTCTACTGACCTTCCTTCATCGTCAATACAAAGCACCCTCTTTGTGAAACAATCTACCAAAGATCGATGGGTTTCTAATCAGTCCATTCCAATGATTAGGTCATACATCCCTAGAGCAGTGATGTACACCTTCAATCTAGTACTACACACTCCCAAGTCTACTAGACAATCATTGACGCTAGGTCCTACTGCTTGTTTTTTCCCTGAAGCTATCTCAAATTGTTTAAACTCATCGTGCTCGTAGTATGCCAATCCACACTTTTCTAATGCACAAGGTGAAATGAAACTATCTGTAGCACCATAATTAAATAAAATTTTAACATTGACATGATTTAGCATACCTAACGAATCCGCCATTGTAGATTGATGTTCTTCCTGGTGATTATTGACTACTGCATAAATATGGTGGCTACTACTCACTCTTCCCATCAAGGCCTTTTTTTCTCTATGCACAAAGCCTACTTGTGACTCTAGGTAGTCACACTGGTAATGGGGTCCTCCACTCCCCCAATAAGTAACATGAGATGGAACCTGCACACTTCCTTGTGACGATCTCTAAAATGAGTTCCTTCCCCTAGAACCCCTACCCCTACTTGGTGCTCCCTGAGAAGGTTGTGGAACTGCCTACTTCGTTGGCGATGAGTGGGATTCTACACTTGTTTCCATTGAAATACCTGTTGTAACTTCTCTAGGAGCGACTCTATTTCCATAAGGAGGTGGCCTAGAGCTTCCTCCTCTGGAGAAATTCCTAGGGGCCTTCCCTACGAATCCAGGATGCTGTGGAATGGTTGAAATCATACCTCTGTTTAAGCTCATATGCTCCTCCACGTAACGATCATTTTCAACTGCTTCAACTACTGACGATGGTTTCCAAATCTGTACCATGGCCCTTATCTTAGGGTTTAACCCATACACAAAATGTTCTACCTATCGTTGATCGATATCCATGCACGAGAAATATTTTACTAACTCCATGAACCTGATCTCGTAATCTTCCACGATCATGTTTCCCTGAACTAGAGCATGAAATTATCTTACCTGTTATTCCTAGTAGTAAGAAGGAAAATATTTCCTCCGGAACCTTTCCTAAAAAATCTTCCATGAGACGCTGTCTGGAGTAAGGTGAAACTGCCTCTCTAGGTTACCGCACCAATTCAAGGCACTATCCCTCAACTGAAAGATCACTATATTCCTCTTTGATGTGGAAGCATATTCTCTTAAGGTGAAACATTGCGTCATTCCTTCCAACCAGGTCTCTGCACGTTCACTTGCACGACCCCTAGAAAAATCTGGGACTTTGATATTATGTATTTCTTTGGTGATGTCCCTTGGTGGAGGCTCTCCCTCTGAGTCTCTTGATGCTTCAAGGTTACCCACTCCAGATGGTGGGGGTTCCACTTAGACATCTGCTGACTAACATCCCTTTAATGTCTCATTAATATCCTCTAAAGAGCACAAAATGAGAGCTAATTTAGGCGATGGTGGTGGCAGCACCAACGTTGGTGGTCCTTGAGACGATGCCCCTCAACCTCGATTTCCCTAATTCCTAACCATCTTGAATAACTGAATCTGCTTCAAACCAAATTCTTATTAGGGAATAGTTTAAGGCATTCCACATTTTCTCAAACTTATACTTGGAAACATAGGGTTAGGTGTAAGTTTTTTTTTTTACTTATCTTAAAAAAAAATTACTTTGTTTAGGTAAGTGGCTCAGGTCAAGGTTAAATAATCTAAGCTCAGTGTATTAGTAGGTATCCTTCTATATTTCTTACCTTGCTAGCTGCACTAGCACTGTGGTATCCTCTTCAATTACTTTAATTGATTTCTTTAATCAAGTGTCTAATCATTCCCTATAATACTTTATACCCTTGTAGAGCTCATATCTTTGTGTAATCAGTCTCTTATAATTGGTCATAAATTCTCCCCCATTAATATCATTAATTCAAATATTATTGTTAATCTTAATCATCATTCTATTAACATTTCTTAATCTCTATGAAACAAGTTATTAATTCCCTTGAAACAAGTTTTTTT
>JZKD02S0042836.1:187738-200550 GCA_000966675.3 Picea glauca
TTAATGTAAACAAATACCTGAAACAATCATTGTCAACATTATGTGCTCCCTCTTTATTGACATCCAAGGAGGAATGTTATTGTTGATAACAAAAATAGGCCACACTGAGTAAATAAACATAAGATCTCCGAATGGATTAACACCGTCAGCTGCCAATGAAAGCCTAACATTGCGAGGTTCATCTTTGAAATCTTCCCATTTTTCCTCAATTTCCCTAAATGTAGAACCATTAGCAGGCATTTGAAGAACACCATCTCCGCTTCTGTTATGTGCATGGTAGTCCATAAATTGTTCTATGCTTTCACACCTGAACAATCGCTGCAAATGTGGAATTATGGGAATATGACGAAGAACCTTTCGAGGCACCCTTTTTGTTACTTGATCGGTTTGATATCTACTGATAAGACATTACAGACATTCAGTTTTCGAAGCATGTTTTCCATAATATATAATATGGTCATTAGGACATGCATCTATAGTTTAATAATCCATTCCATTGTCTTTCATAATGGCATGCAAACCTCAATATGTGCGAGGCAAAATATTTGACGATGGTAACAAAAAATCACCTAACAATCTACAACATAACAAACAACTAGTTAATGTAAGAACATTAATCGTAAAAAATGCATTCTTATTTTACACATTAATTAACACTAAAAAAAATAAAAAAAAAATCAACATTTATGTATAGTACAAGATGAAACATATTACATACCTTAGTATCCGTGTCATACAAGTGTTTGACAAATTAATCATAACCTTTAAGTTCACTAGAAACAATGTAGCAAAGATAAGATTTTCTCTTGATCATTCATAAAGTCGTTTATTTGCCTTTTCTAATAGAGGTTCATCATAAATACCAACATTTTTCCCCATCCTCATTCGACTATGAAAGCAAATCTTGGATCATTTGATTTGTCCCATCATCTTCTTCCATGGGATCATTAACTTGATTTTTCCCATCATCTTCTTCCATGAGATCCTCATTTGCTTGGTCATGATGATTGACCTCTAACTTTCCACAGAATATTGCACCAAGTATTAAACAAATACCTGAAACAATCATTGTCAACATTATGTGCTCCCTCTTTATTGACATCCAAGGAGGAATGTTATTTTTGATAACAAAAATAGGCCACACTGAGTAAATAAACCTAAGCTCTCTGAATGGATTAACACTGTCAGCTGCCAATGAAAGCCTAACATTACGAGGTTCATCTTTGAAATCTGCCCATTTTTCCTCAATTTCCCTAAATGTAGAACCATTAGCAGGCATTTGAAGAACACCATCTCCACTTCTGTTATGTGCATGGTAGTCCATAAATTGTGCTATGCTTTCACACCTGAACAATCGCTGCAAATGTGGAATTATGGGAATATGACGAAGAACCTTTCGAGGCACCCTTTTTGTTACTTGATCGGTTTGATATCTACTGATAAGACATTACAGACATTCAGTTTTCGAAGAATGTTGTCCATAATATATAATATGGTCATTAGGACATGCATCTATAGTTTGATAATCCATTCCATTGTCTTTCATAATGGCATGCAAACCTCAATATGTGCGAGGTAAAATATTTGACGATGGTAACAAAAATTCACCTAACAATCTACAACATAACAAACAACTAGTTAATGTAAGAACATTAATCGTAAAAAATGCATTCTTATTTTACACATTAATTAACACTAAAAAAAATAAAAAATAAAATCAACATTTATGTATAGTATGAGATGAAACATATTACATACCTTAGTATCCGTGTCATACAAGTGTTCGGAAAATTAATCATAACCTTTAAGTTCACTAGCAACAATGTAGCAAAGATAATATTTCTCTTGATCCTTCATAAAGTCGTTTATTTGCCTTTTCTAATAGAGGTTCATCATAAATACCAACATTTTTCCCCATCCTCATCTGGCTATGAAAGAAAATCTTGGATCATTTGATTTGTCCCATCATCTTCTTCCATGGGATCATTAAATTGATTTTTCCCATCATCTTCTTCCATGAGATCCTCATTTTCTTGGTCATGATTCTTCCATGAGTGTCATTACATAGTGGAAGCCCACCTGTAATTCACCGATACATCAAGTCCTCAAATGTTTTAATTGATGAAAACTGGAATGCAAGGCTTGGTGATTTTGGTCTTTCTCCAAGGGGCCATGTTGAGGATATTAAGCTTAATTCAACACCCCTTGATGGTACGATAGGATACTTTGATCTGGGTTACATCATGCCTGGGAACCTTAGTACTAAAAATGATGTCTTCAACTTTGGAATTCTTCTTTTGTAGATAATAAGTGGCATGAATGCCATTGATTTTTAGTACAACCCACCTTCCATAGTTGAATGGGAGGGTATTTTGTTTGGTTTCCTTTTGTATATAGTAATGATTACATATACATTTCATAATATTTTGTTTATTTTACAATATTTCTGAATCCAACTCAGTTAATTTTCTGTCTACACAAGTGAATATCAGTACATGTGGTTGGAACAAGTTTCTTCTGGGTAGTCTTCATAGGTTTTATGGGCTGTAAATACAGGGTTTCTGGGTTGTTTTGGGAACAAATTGTGCAGTTATGTGGGTGGTCAAACTTAGGTTTTGGTTTTGAAACTGAGCACTGATACCATTTGTAAGGACTGCTATTTCTAGGCCTCAATAAAATAATAATTATCTCCTAATATCCTACTGAAATAACTACAATTTAGTTTAAGGTTTTATTTATACAAGGAATAAATTGGTAGATAGACAATATAACAACAACAACAACATAATAACAACATACTAACAACATATCAACTAGTAAAGTGTATAAAATATGTACCTTGACCTGCAGGTTGGTTGATTTAGCCACTTTCCTGTTTGTTCTTGCTCTTTCCCAAAATGCCCAAACTGAATATTAACCTCCCATCCAACTAGGAAAAAACTCTCTGGCTCCCTAGCTTTAGGAATCCTTGTGGTTTCTTGGTCCCCAAGCCCAAATTTCCCAGCAACAACAATTCCCTGTGAGAGTTCCCCCAAAAAATATTTTCTTCCAATTTTTCCTCCTCCTCTTCCACCTCTTGTAGAATTTTCCAAAACAAAAATCGTACCCTTCTCCAGGTCCCCTTCCCTCTTCCTTATCCTCCCCTCTCTTTCAATTCCGCAACTACCTTATCCCCCTCATTAATTCCCCAACAACATTATCCCTTCATTAATTACTTCACCTCCCTTTTAATAATAAAATAATAAAAAGACTTATTGAATTTATTTTAATAATTAATTAAATTTAAATTAACAGCTATGAAAATTTTATAATAAAATTGGGCTGTTACACTTAGGGAGATGGGAAGATGCCACTCGATTCATCTTGTCTTCCCAATGGTAATTTAGAAATTTGATACACTCTTTTCCAATATTTTCCCATTAGATACTTATTATCATTAAAGTTTCTTACGACTTCATCCAAATTAGTGTATTTATCATAAAATAGGGGAGGTAAATTCCTAAAAATCTTTTTCATATTGTGCAACAACTCAAAATCCCCTGCCAACAATTCAGCTACATCTTTCCACTTCAAAGTGCCATCAAGATTTTCGAACTTGCTGTCATTGTTCCTCTTATATTATAATATCTTTTGATACTTTTTAGTTGTATAGAAATCCTCATCTGTATTCCAGAACGATGGTAATCCATGCTTGATGAAATCACTAAAAATATTCTTAAAAGTACATATTTCCATTGTAAGCTAATGGCCCATGGTTTCTTCATTTTGCAACAATATCCATTTTGTAATGACTCTTTTAGCATCCATTACAATGCCATTTTTTCACTAACTTGAAAATCCTTAAATTCTTCTTAAGTTATGTGCTTCAAGAACTTTATTTTATCAACGACCAAATCAAGATTATTCTCCAACTCATTTGTTGTTCTTTTTATGTCTTTAAAGACTAAGGTGATTAGATCAAGATAATCCTGCACCGGGGTAAAATAAGACCAATTATTAAAAATTGTGTTAGCTATATCGTCCCAAATGATATGCTTATCTCCTTTCATGGATGGTCTCCATGTCACCCTTGCCTTCATTTTATTTTCTTTCTTATGAGCTTCCTCTTTAGCAACATTTATTTTTTCCAAACATAATTCTTTTCTCTTAACCTGATCTTCTATTTTTTCTACCTCGACATCTCTTTGTTTGAAATGGTTTGTCATAGTGTCCAAATAAATATCCTTCACAATCAAATCAACCATGAATTTTGATAAGCTCTTTGTTGGGTCTAATGGAGAAGTATGCACTGTAGTTGACTTGGATGCGTGCAATCACTGAATTTGCAGGTCTTTCAAGGTTTCAATTTCAACTTATAGGAATTCTATGATATTTCTACTTTCCAATAATTTCTGGTAAAGCTGCTCCTTTTCCTCATGACTAGCCTGCATCTTTGGGGTCTGGACATGTCACACATCAAGATAATTTAGTTTTTTATTAAGAAACTTAATCTCATGATCCTTTTGTTTGATTAGGTCTCCTACAACAATTGAATTTTTAGGATCCACTCCTAGGGAAATAATCTTCCTCTCCAAATCATTAATTTGAATTCTATTGGATTTAGTGGCTACCCTCTCCTGCTTCAATTTCTTCCCTATCTTGATTACCATATTTTCATCTTCCTCTCACTGGTAGAGGATTGCAAGAACCCTATATACAACATATCACTTGTTTTCTAGTGAAATTCAATCATATCCACATGGTGGATATCCCCAATATTTACTCTCATTTGAGTGGCTTTGCAATCTACATGAAAAAGAGGCTTAAGTACCTTTGACTTTAGTACAATCAAATTGAATATACCATGTCGGTAATCCACAACATATAGTAATTTTGTTTGATTTTTTTTTTCTCCCCAAGCCCAAGGATACATTTCCTTTTTCACCTCTTAATTTTTTATCTTTATATACAAATATTGAGAAAAGAGTGAGGGATGCTTATTAGACATTCCTTCAGTTGTAAAGGTATGTGAAACTTCAGGTGTTGAAAATAGAGATGAAGTGATATGCTCAATAATGATAGTAGGTCCCTTTGAGGTTGACCTAGCTTCACTTGATCCTTGTCTAATTTGCAATATACCCTTCCCTTTTCCTGTAAACTCAACTAAGAACCCCTCTAAGTCTAATTATTCATCACCTTTATGATTTTTTCTTAGTTTCTCACTCAACTGATCATCAATATCCATTTCAAAATGCATGTATGAAAATGTTCTCTTTCCAATTTGTAATTCCTTTTTGAGGAGTCTAAATTACATTGGATTGGTACATTGACTGAGTGGTAGTTTTATTTTGGGACTCTCACTCTATAATATTCTTAAAATATTCCCATGAATCTAGGTGAGCAATTATTTACACTATAGGATTTGGAAGAATCTTGTACATAGGCCTTCTGGCTGCAATCACACCATGTGGGTCATGTACCCATTTACTTCCTTTTTTAAAATACAAATACTATAACATTTCTTCTGTAACAACTAGAGAAGTTATAATCTTGACCAAGAAAGGTCCAACCTCTTGAGGCAAATTGACATTGATGGCCTACTTATGCTGGGAAAACTGAAATTGATTTGTAATGATCCTTTATCTGATGTATTCCAAAGAAAATATTCTTAGATTTAGGAAAATTGGTATCTTGTATGGATCTTATTCAAAACCATATACTCTAATGATGGCGTGATCCTCAGCCAGGTACCAATCTCCTAATATGGTATCTTTTCTCAATTACAATATATTTTTAATCTTAGGAAACATCTTAGGAGGTTGAGTGCCATGGAGAAGAATGTGGCATGCACTTATGAACTTGTTTACATAAAGGATAAAACCTTTATTCTAGTATTGTTTCCTCACCTCCTCAGTACACTCAATTACTGTCTTGGTTTTACCTGAATCATCTATTGTTTTGATCCCAAAAATCTTAAAAACGAAAAAATTATTGAAAAATATGAGGTGCACCAAGTAGGCCTAGTACCTAAAATACTTAGTGCAGTGGAAATTTGATAATTGGATGTTTATGAATTCCTATAGGAACTGAAAATAATAAAATTTTGTGAGGGTGATTGAATCTGGTGGACATAAGACAAAAAACAACCCTAAATGGTGCCATCCACTTCTCTATCACGTTCATAGCCTAAAACTTGACAAATCATTGTAATAGTCTACCTAGTTAGTTCAAGGAAGATCGTGGATTGAAAGGATGTGGACCAATTGGTAATGGGGCATCTGGGATAATATAGTACTCAACAAATTCTCTCTTTTAGATTGTGATAATTCTTGGTACTTAGAGTCAAGATCTTCATAATCTAGGGTTTCATATACAACATGGTATTCAATTTGGAGCATTTGGAAAATGGAATCTTTACTTATTTCACAGACTATCCTAGAATCATGTAAATAAATTGTTTGTTTCCTATCCACCTGGTAAGGGACAACACACTAATTGACTAATTATGGAAAGTGATAATTTTGTCGAAAATTTGATTTGGCCAGGCTCAATTTCCATAAGTTCAAGTAGTGTCGACCATTGTTAGTGTCATCCTAGGCTCTCTGAATTAATTGGTGAAGGTCACGGAAAGATAGGGAAGTGTTGAAAACATCCCCTTCCCTATCCTCCAAGTGTTCATCAGATACATTTGTTTTCTTGGATGGTGAGATTTGGATAGGGTTCAATGGAGTCACCAGTTGATTAATTTTAGGGGAAAAAGACTAAAACAAAGATGTATGTTTTTGGAATTATGAATTTAACCAATTTCGACTCCCATATATGTAACTAATATTGATAATCCCTAAATCTAAAACATGGTAAATTTCTTAAGTAGTAAGGATCAAGCTATGACAAAACAATTTCAAAAATTTCAGAATTACAGTCAAACATGACATTTTCATCAGAGGTTGATGGCTAAATAGAGTGAATACCTTTCTCCATGTATTCTTGTTTTAAATAATATGAAGACATTTGAAATAAGGAAATGAGAACACTACTTGAACTTATTTGTCAAAGGATAATTTGATTGCTTTTATTGGAGTCTACTATATTCGTAATGGTGTTTACTGTGTGCATTTACCTCATTTTATTTGGGGGCAATTGTTTTAATTCTTTGGATTATATTGATGTGACACCGTTTTTATTTAGATTACATCACTGTGGCACTTGTCATCAAATCATGAATTTTGGGGGAGGGCTAAAGTGGTTTTAGAATACAACCACTATGTACCAAAATGAATAAGTTTATGACACACTATCACCCATTAATACAATGGTTCCAAATTTAAGCCTTCGACCTCCTATTATCCAACATGCACTTTCACTGACTGAAACAAGATAAGATCGTCGATCTTGGATATATATGAATGGTCCGATCATATCCATTGGATTTTCATTTCAAACCCAATTCGTTCTTTTTTGTGTGTACAGAAACATGGAAAAGTGATGTAGTATACATGGTATTGAACCTAAACTAACGAGTGAATAACAGGGGAAAATTGAAGTGAATGGAACTCAAACAAAACCCATTGTAAACCATTTGATATGGAACACATAACTACACACTAGTACATTTGGGTCAAATTCCGATGGCACGTTTGACACAATTGCCACTTTATATTGTCGGGAGAATGACAAACAACAGACCCCGTCAAACGTCGTTTCACATGACATCGCTTTTTCGATGTCATAAATATCGTCTCTTTTGCGACGTTTCATGCAGATACGTTTAATCTCGGATTTGATTGTCCAAACCCCATATATCCATCGCAACAACGATGCCAGATACATCAGAATTATGACATCCTATTTCGTCAAATTTTACTGTCCAAACCCCATAATACCAACGTTCAACTATATATCTTCGACGTATATGCCATGGGAGTGATGTTACCATACGTCGTAATTACATATACCTTAACTTCAACTGAGCGACGTTACCATATGTCGTAATTACGACATATGTTAACATCGCTCAACTGAAGTTAAGGTATATATATTTCACGTATGTGCCATGGGAGTGATGTTACCATACGTCAGAATTACGACATCCTGCAGGTATTTAAAAAAATGTCAATTTATTTTTCCTTTTTTGATATTTTTAAATTTTGCAACTAGAAAATGAAACTATAAATCTAACCTATTAGCAAGAACTTTCTGACAAGAAACTATAAATCTAAATTGGTAGAGAAGCTCCTCGAGTTTATCAAAAGTTAGAGTAATGGCTTCATTAGTGTCCAATATCATAGTTTTCCTTACACGATCTAGAGCTACAAAAGTGGAGTCTCCATGTGAGAAATAAAACAAAATCACATAAACCAATGCTCATCTTAGTAAATTTAGTTGTTCTACATATTATAAAGCCTATCTAAGCTCTCTACCAATAAGGCCAAAATGTTATCACCCATAATTTTCCATCTTGCAAAGATAGATCATGGAGTCCAAATAACTGTAGGAAATAAGCCATCACCACCTTGCTTACTTCCTCTCACTTCGAAGTTAGTGCATTTTAACCACAGGGTGGTATCCCTAAGTGATCTGAGGGATCAATTGCAAATCAACTAACTACTAGTAGTACCTTAAATAAAAAATAATAAAGTGTTGTTCTACGTAAAATTTTACAATTCAATAAAACAAACAACAATAAGAAATCCACTAAAATGCTATAAAAATGCAAAAAAAAAATGCAAATATTTACTAAGGAAAACTAGGCATGCAAACCAATGCAAATTTATGCTAAAATCAACTAATTATTGTGCAAAAAACAAACAAAAATAGTAAGTAGTAATCGTTGTTTTAATTGTTGGAAATAGTAACACAATGTTGTTTTTGTATTTTTTTATATTTGTTATGCATGCAAATTGAGGAGGAGGTATAAATCTTATATCTTTCTACAATAAGTTACAAAAAATAGGAAACTTAAGCTACTTTCTTTTTTGACAGAAAAACTAAGGACAATAAATAAAATTAACTAATATGTATGCTCAACATTATGCCTAAGGATACATGAAAATCAAGTAGAACTAAATGAGTGTCTTTTTAATGAATACTTAACCTTATAGATCAACCAGTGCCTTATATGGAACTACATATGAATGAAAAAAATGAGTAGGTTAAACAAAATTATTTAATTCCTACTACCGAGTTTCCTATTAAGCATGCAATAAAATAGAGAGTATATAAAATATAAAAATTCTTACACAACAAACACATGTACTAGTCACCAAGAAAGTAGTTGATAGATCTTTACGACCCTAGGTAGTAGAAGAAAAAAGTCCTTGACTGGTAGGATCACACCAAACACTCTCCAAGATATCAGGGAATTCAATATTCTTCAACATGTCCACAACACATGGGATAGAAGAAATCATGATCATGAATGTAAAGAAGTTCAACCAACACTTGTAATCTATGCTAGCTCTCAATCACACACTCTCTAGAAGAAAATATGAAACAATGAGAAAAATGCAAAGCATTGATGTACCCCCTTCACTATGTGCAATTCTTTATAACAATGAGAGAAGTATAAGAATAGAGAAATATAAAAATAAAGTGTCATTCCTCCCAAACTACTCCAAGGGAATCTCTATATGAAGTGTTCCATCTTCGAAAGGAAAAATAACTCATGCATATAACAAATAAAACTCCATGAAAACACCCTCACTTGAGAATAGATATCTTCATGCAAGGACCAAAACAACACACCAATAACAAACTCCTATAAAGTACACCCCTTATCCAAGATAGCTTTTTTCTTTGAATTAAATATTCCTTCATCAAAATATGTCCAAATTGAATTTTCCATCAAAACAAATCTGTAAGAATACTAAAAAATCTCAAGGTAAAAGAGTGAAATCCTAAGGGAGGAAACTTCCAAGAATAAGACCTCCATGCTTAGAATAGGTATAATATATTTGCAACGTGTATTTTTGTCTTAATTGAAATGGCAACTAGGTACTATAAGTAGAAATATGCAGGGTGTCATAAATATGGGGAAAACCTCCTTCAAGTAAGGAGCACCCTCCCTACACTAGAAATGGAAAGTGTTAGGATCATTCACACAAATGGGAAGGCTACTCAAGGAAATAACATCAATCCTAAATAAAAAATTCCATCAAATTAAACCATAAGTAAAATTAACAAGGTTTACTCAAGTAGGGTGAGTTGGTATAGGCTAAGAATAGAAAGAAGAATGGTCACAAGAAGGTGTGAGGAGGCTTCCTAGAGTAGTGGTCCCTTGTTCAAAGTCATAGGAAAATATAACAAGTAAACCTTATATGGGACCCCACCAAGAACCCTCTAGAAGCTACAAAAATGTGTTTGGACTCTGAAAATTTAAACATCTTGGAATGGATTGAAATTTAACACTGCTTTTGTATGCCATACTGGGTATCCAACAAAATAAACACCATGTTAAAAAAACCTACTAAAAATAAGCCTAATTTTCATGGTCTTGGATTGAGCTGAAATTACCATGAACAATTATCAATATTGGGTCCTAAAAAATGCGATCCTCCTATAGTTTTGACCAAATTTCTAAAACATCTTCCAAAAATAGAATTTTCTAAAAATATAAACTTCTTTTACTTGCCTCAAATTCAAACCATATGTCCATAACCATAAAAGGTATTAAAAAATATGATCAAATCCACACACACACACACACACACACATATGACTTTCAAGAAATGAAAAGACATGAATTTGGCCATACCCTTTAGGAGTCTTCAACATCCCATACTTGCTATAAATGTTGCAATTAATCTATAAGTATGGGGAACCTACTACACGTGATGTGCCTTTAGAAGACTTGTATATAATCTACCTACCCTCTCAAAATCATGCTCAACTATCTTGACTATTGTAGTATTCAAGTTTGACTGTAATCTTATCAATAACCTAGTTTCACATCTGATTTCGAGTCATGTCAATGCTAAATAGAATGCCAAGATACTTGGTGATTTCCCCCCTTTGAACCGATTTCCACTGGGAAGGAATCCACCCTGGGTGATCTTCTAATCCAATAAGTATCATAGATATTTTATCCTCTTGTAGTATCTCTTTAGAAGCTTTACAAAAGGTGTTCATAAGCATAGTGGGAGTTGATTAAATATTACCGGGGAAGGCCAATAAATTTACCTTGGTAAACTACCTTTTATAATAGATAAACCAAGGCATCAGATGTGAGAACACATAAATCAAGGGCTATAGGGTAGCCCTGCATCATTGATATGCTAAGAGGAATAAGATAAGTAATGGATCTATTAACACACAAAATAACCAAAGCATTGGAAAAGATAATATTGACATAATATATGAACTTTGACCTAAAGCCTAGCCACTCAAGCATGTGGAGAATGAATTTCTACTCCAACTTGTCATAGGCCTTGTAATAGTGAAAATTTAGACACATTCCTTTAAAACCTCTCTCTTTGTCCAGAAAAAATTCAACCATTCAACGATGGAAATAACTCACAAAATTCTCTTCCCCATAGTATTTCAAATACAAAAATATTCCACCATATAAAGATAAATCTAGATCTTGACGTAAACACTGGAAAATTTCAGTTTGATGATATGACATATAATTTTTTTGAGCATTATTGATTTGGAAGCCTAATTTTGTCTAATGAATATGAGCCTAAAAATCAGAAATCTAATCATGATCTCCTTTCTAACAAATATAACCATAAGGTATCATAGTTCTATAATAAGCCTTGTCCTAAATATAATAGATACTCTTAGGTAATTACTCTTGGTAGTCCAGAAAACGTTTTGGAATCTTATGCCATTGGTCATTGTGATTTTATTTATGATGATCCGTTAGGAACCTACCATTTAGATGACATTTTCTTCCTAGAAGAAAGTGAGAAGATGCCTACGGTTCCCAATGATGGATCTAATCAACTTTTGGTTTCCCCAAAATATATTTTTCTAAAGACTGGTTCACACTTCTCTTTAGATAATTCAATACATATTAATACCTTTTATACAAGAAGGATGTTAAGGAAAGTGTTTTTTAGCTTAATATTGTTTCGGTGGAAGCTCTAATTTTTGCAACCCCATCATAACCCAAAAAATCACTCCCTTTGACCTAAGTTGTCCTCTAGTTTATGATGGTTATCTTGAGTCTTGCACTAAAGAGAGGAGATTATCTAACCATGTTATTCTAATTGAGATAGATAGCCACACTACTTAGCTTCCATATTGTACTAAAGGAGGAAAATTGTATCATTGTGTAAAGGAGGAAAATTGTATCATTGAAGCACTTTTTGGGTTTTCATGATCAACATGCAAGGATCTTTAGGATAGATGGACAATACATGATCCATGATCTAGAACAATGCCTAAAAAAAAGGAGGCATAGTACAACAACACTATTTATGGAAATTTTTCTCAGTTCATTTTGCCTTATTCTAGGAGGACCCCTAGCAATAGATGCATGAACTAACATTTCATAAATCCCTACAAGAAGCCAAGGTTTCTTTCACTCAATATAAATGGACTCGTATCTACCATTACTGGATGCAAGGAGAGAACATGAAAAGTACTAAACAAATGATATATCTCAATAAATTATCACATAGCAAACCCTGCATTAATAAATAATTACATAAAAATTCATAAAACATTAAACATAACTAGAATTGATGGCTATATAAACTATGCTGAAAGGAGCAATTGTTGGAAGATTGGTTGTTGTCATTGATGTCAACCCTAGTCATGGGTTTTGGACCACAAGATTGATAAAGGTATTTGGACATGAAGGACAATGCACATGCATATAAAACACC
>JZKD02S0042836.1:236862-315216 GCA_000966675.3 Picea glauca
AGCCCACACTGGGTGAACCACGTAAATCTGTGTCTCTCTTGTATTGTGTATCTTCTGTGTTTTATTTCCGCATTTGTTTTATTTTATTGCTCCGCGGTCCTGTTTTTTCTAACAAAAACCTCCCATATCGTTAAGGCATGCACATAGTCTATCCATGTCAAATTTCAGTGCATACAAAAAAAAATTGAATTTTTTTTAATGTTGGCCCCATTCGCAGGTCACTTTTTCAAGAAGACGATCTAGATGTCAGATAAGGAGCAATTTTGTCTTTGAATTAACTTTTTCAAGATGACCTGGGAAAGGCTAGGCACCCAAACAAAAAACAAGGTGAGTTTGCAAGAGGGGCACCCACAAGAGGAATCGTAACGAAAGCAAGTGCAATAAGGCTCCAAGAAAGGTGGGTGTCCTCAATAATAAGCATAAACATAAGTGCAAGAAACATCCATAAGTGGGCATATTCCTTCATGATCTAGGACATAAAACCATGAAACCCCTAGGCCATCCAAAGATCAACTTGTAAACTTACCTTTGTGATGAAAATCATAAGAGTAGTGAAAAAATACTAGTGTAGGCCTCATGTAAAATGAGGGGTAACACAAGAAACACAAACTGGATAATTTTGAACATAATCATAATTTCATTCCTCTTGCCAATGCCAATTTCTAGTAGGTTTGATTCCTAGCTTGCAACCCCAATGAATGAACCATCAATAAATTGACCTCATTAACTCACGTGGCTCTATTGTTTATTCTCTTGGTTAAAGTGGATTTAACCACTTTGTTTGATTATTGAATTACCAAGTCGAGTAGATGTCACAATAGCTTCAATTCACCCACCATAAATGTCATGCACTGACCCTACATTGTGAGCCGTGAAGGGGGCCAACGTTGAAATTTCTTCAATATGTGCCTGTATGCATCAAAATGTGACATGGTTAGACTAGAAATATTCCTTAAAGGTATGGGAGGGTTTCAAGACTCAAGGATGTATGATGTCTCCACATAGTCTTTGAGATCGTCCACATTTTCATCAATGTTCATTATGCACCTCTCAATGTCATCATTCGTCATTCCCTTCCATAGCATCGTTTTCAAAACTATATTGAAATTTGACATGGACCTTCCAATACACCCATCACAAATTTCTTCCACTGAACTCGGACAGTGAGCAGTGAATGGGGCCAACGTTGAAATTTTTCAATATGTTCCTGTATGCATCGAAATTTGACATGGTTAGACTAGATAGTTTCCTTGAAGGTATGGGAGGGTTTCGATACTTAAGGATGTTTTATGTCCCCACATAATACTTAAGGAGGGTTTTATTATTGAATTATCAAGTTGAGTTGATGTCCCAGAAGCTTTAATTCACCCACCACAAATTTCATGCATCGACCTTGCATAGTGAGTAGTGAATGGGGCCAGCGTTGAAATTTCTTCAATATGTGCCTGTATGCATCAAAATTTGACATGATTATACTAGAAACATGCCTTGATGGTATGGGAGGGTTTCAAGACTCAAGGATTTATGATGTCCCCACATAATATTTGAGATTGTTCACATTTGCATCAACATTCATCATGCTGCACCTCTCATTGCAATCATTCATCATTCCATTCTATAGAATCATTGTCAGAACTATCTTGAAATTTGATGTGGAACTGCCAATAAACCCATCACAAATTTCTTCCATCGAACCCGCATAATACTTAAGGATCTCATAACACCCTTCACAATACTTAAGGATATTTGATGTCCCCACATAATACTTAAGGAGGGTTTGATTATTGAAATACCAAGTCGAGTTGATGTCATATAAGCTTCAATTCACCCACCACAAATGTCATGCACCGACCCCGCATAATGAGCAGTGAATGGGGCCAACGCTGAAATTTCTTCAGTATATGCATGTATGCATAAAAAATTGACATGGTTAGACTATACACATGCCTTGATGGTATGGGAGGGTTTCAAGACTCAAGGATGTATGATGTTCCCACATAATCTTTGAGACTGTCCACATTTGCATCAATGTTCATCATGTTCCACCTCTCATTGTCATCATTCGTCATTCCCTTCTATAGAATCGTTGTCAGAACTATCTTGAAATTTGACATGGAACTTTTTATACACCCACCACAAATTTCTTCCACTGAACCTGCATAATACTTAAGGATCTCATAACACCCATCACGATACTTAAGGATGTTTGATGTCCCCACATAATACTTAAGGATGGTTTGATTATTGAATTACCAAGTTGATTTGATCGCACAGAATCTTCAATTCAGCCACCTCAAATGTCATGCACTGACCCCGCATAGTGAGTAGTGAACGGGGCCAACATTGAAATTTCTTTAATATGTGCATTTGTGCATTGCAATTTGACATGGTTAGACTAGACACATGCCTTGATGGTATGGGAGAGTTTCAAGAATCAAGGATGTATGATGTACCCACATAATCTTTGAGATCATCCACATTTGCATCAATGTTCATCATGCTTCACCTCTCATGGTCATCATTCATCATTCCCTTCTATAGAATCATTGTCGGAACTATATTGAAATTTGACATGGAACTTCCAATACACCCATCACAAATTTCTTCCACCAAACCCGCATAATACTTAAGGATCTCATAACACCCATCATGATACTTAAGGATGTTTGACGTCCCCACATAATACTTAAGGATGGTTTGATTATTGAATTACCAAGTTGCATTGATGTCACATAAGCTTGAATTCACCCACCACAAATGTCATGCACCGACCCCACATAGTGAATAGTGAATGGGGCCAATGTTGAAATTTCTTCAATATGTGTCTGTATGCATCAAAATTTGACATGGTTAGACTAGACACATGCCTTGACGGTATGGGAGGGTTTCAAGAGTCAAGGATGTATCATTTCCCCACATAATATTTGAGATCGTCCACATTTTCATCAACATTCATCATGTTGCACCTCTCATTGTCATCATTCATCATTCACTTCTATAGAATCATTGTCAAAACTATCTTGAAATTTGACATGGAACTTCCAATACACCCATCACAAATTTCGTCCACCGAACCCGCATAATAATTAAGGATCTCATAACACCCATCACGATACTTAAGGATGTTTGATGTCCCCACATAATACTTAAGGAGGGTTTGATTATTGAATTATCAAGTTGATTTGATGTCACAGAAGCTTCAATTCACCCACCACAAATGTCATGCATCGACCTTGCATAGTGAGTAGGGAATGGGGCCAACATTGAAATTTCTTCAATATGTTCTTGTATACATCGAAATTTGACATGGTTAGACTAGACACATGCCTTGACGATATGGGAGGGTTTCAAGACTCAAGGATGTATGATGTCCCCACATAATCTTTGAGAGCATACACGTTTGCATTAACGTTCATCATGCTGCACCTCTCATTGTCATCATTCGTCATTCCCTTCTTTAAAATTGTTGTCAGAACTATCTTGAAATTTGACATGGAACTTCCAATACACCCATCACAAATTTATTCCACCGAACCCACATAATACTTAAGGATCTCATAACACCCATCACAATACTTAAGGATGTTTGATGTCCCCACATAATACTTAAGGAGGGTTTTATTATTGAATTACCAAGTCGAGTTGATGTCACAGAAGATTCAATTCACCCACCACAAATGTCATGCACCGACCCATAATAGTGAGCAGTGAATGGGGCCAACATTGAAATTTATTCAATATGTTCCTGTATGCATCAAAATTTAGCATGGTTAGACTAGAAACATGCCTTGAAGGTATGGGAGGATTTCAAGAGTCAAGGATGTATGATGTCCCCACATAATCTTTGAGATCGTCCACATTTGCATCAACGTTCATCATGCTACACCTCTCATTGTCATCATTCATCATTCACTTCTATAGAATCATTGTTAGAACTATCTTTAAATTTGACATGGAACTTCCAATACACCCACCACAAATTTGTTCTACCAAACCTGCATAATACTTAAGGATCTCATAACACCCATCACGATACTTAAGGATGTTTGATGTCCTCGCATAGTACTTAAGGAGGGTTTGATCATTGAATTACCAAGTTGATTTGATGTCACAGAAGCTTCAATTCACCCACCAAAAATGTCATGCACCGAACCCGCATAGTGAGTAGTGAATGGGGCCAACTTTGAAATTTCTTCAATATGTGCCTGTATGCATAGAAATTTGACATGGTTAGACTAGACACATTCCTTGACAGTATGATGCAGCCCTCCCAACCTGCAGGTCGAAAGTCCACGCACACAGGATCTCTCTTCTTCCGCTGGCCTGAAGAGCTCTCAACAATAGGCTCTTCTATTTTCCTTTCGGGAAATCTGCACCCACAAATAACCTTGAGGAATTCCCCCCCCTTTATACTTCGGGAGATCATACTTCACGATTTCATGAATTCAGTTGTCAAGCGCCCTGTCTCTCAAATCCCCAAAACCCAAAAATAGGCAACACTTGACCTTTCCATTACCGATTCCAGATTTCTCCTTATCACGAGTCGCGAGTTGCGATGTCATGCAAATTTGCTCCACGAACCCCGAAATATTGATTCTCTATTTCCCGAAATCCCAAAATGTCAACTCTTGACATGATTCCCAGTGTTGGTTCCACAACTAGAATTTTCGCCTTTTCGGGACTTCACACTTCGTGAGTCTTAATGCAAAGATTTCAGGACTTCAATCCACGAAACCCTGAAATGGAAATCCTCAGCAAATCCAACGGCCCTTGTTGGCTTGAATCTATGGCTCTACCTCTCCTGAGCTTGAACCTTTGAAAACACTCTCCATAACTCCCCTGCTACTCTGCGAGAGCTGACGGCTCGCGGGACTTCGTGAATTCTCCACGGAGAATTCTAACTGTCCGTTCTCTTCCTTCTCAAGGACTTCTGCAACCTTTTACCAAAGTGGGTTTCAACGGTACTTAACCACCTACGACACAAACTTGTAACACATTCTCAATGCTCCCATGCACAAACTCCATGTGCTTCTCTTCGCCAATTTCGAAGGCTTTATTCTTCCAAAGTTTTTCCAACTCCAAGTCTTTCAGAAAACTCTTGCACACACTCCTTGCAGCAATTTCTTCAATTACTTCAAAGAATTGAAGTCCTTCGACTCTGTGCACTCCCTGCAGCAGTAGTTCTTCCACAATTTCTCAGGTTCACAAACTATGAGACTTTACTCAACCTGTGCACTCCTTGCACGACTCCTATGCCTATCTACACTCCTAAGGGAATGAGAACAAAATATATCTTATCTGATCTTTTAGAGGCAAACCTCTGAACCCTTTGTCAACGCAGTCCTTGCGGAAAAATCAACTGCACTCCTTGCAGGAACTCTTGATCAGATAGAGAAACAATTGAAACTCATTTCCCTTACTCTCTTTCTCTATCTCTCTCAAATTTTAGACATTTAACAAGAAATCATTCATACATAGCACAAACAACAAGTGCATGACAGAAAGAGTAAAACATTCATGAGCATAACCTTCAACAATACATACACAGAGAATATTTGAACACCATGAGTCTGAATCAAAGATTTTTTTTTTGTATTAATCCAGAACTTCTGTACATGGAATTATTCTACATAGCTCTCTGCTTCTTCTCTTCCATGTTCTATGCTCTCAATTGACATCCTTCCCTTTCTTTTTTTACAATACACAATGAGGGTGTCTATATCCCATTTCCCTCTTTCATTCTAAACTGTCTAATCTACGCATTAAATTCTATCTACTTTCATTAACTATTATACATGCCTTCTACCTACTAAGTACGAGAGCGAATATCTCAAGGTTCGTTTACATTTTACAAGTGTGCCTCCACTTGATGACTTCATTAATGTTTCAAGACATTTTCAAAATTTGTGTTGGGTGCTTTTCCAACTATCTTTTATCTCCGCGCTGGCTCACTTGAGATGCTCCTGCATCATAGTATGGGAGGGTTTCAAGACTCAATGATGTATGATGTCCCCACATAATCTTTGATATCATCCACATTTGCATCAATGTTCATCATGCTACACCTCTCATCGTCATCATTCACAATTCCCTTCTATATAATCATTGTCAAAACTATCTTGAAATTTGACATGGAACTTCCAATTCACCCATCACAAATTTCTTCCACCAAACCCGCATAATGCTTAAGGATATCATAACACCCATCACGATACTTAAGGATATTTGATGTCCCCGCATAATACTTAAGGAGGGTTTTATTATTGAATTACCAAGTCGAGTTGATGTTGCAGAAGCTTTAATTCACCCACCAAAAATGTCGTGCATCGACCCCACATAGTGAGCAGTGAATGGGGCCAATGTTGAAATTTATTCAATACGTGTCTGTATGCATTGAAATTTGACATGGTTAGACTAGATACATGACTTGACGGTATGGGAGGGTTTCAAGACTCAAGGATGTATGATTTCCCCACATAATCTCTGATATTTTCTACATTTGCATCAACGTTCATCAGGCTGCATCTATCATTGTAATCATTCATCATTCCATTCTATAGAATCGTTGTTGGAACTATCTTGAAATTTGACATGGAACTTCCAATACACCCATCACAAATTTCTTCCACCGAACCCGCATAATACTTAAGGATATCGTAACACCCATCACGATACTTAAGGATGTTTGATGTCCCCACATAATACTTAAGGAGTGTTTGATATTTGAATTACCAAGTCGAGTTTATGTCATAACAGCTTCAATTATCCCACCACAAATTTCATGCACCAACCCCGTGTAGTGAGCAGTGAATGGGGCCAACTTTGAAATTTCTTCAATATGTGCCTATATGCATCGAAATTTGACATGGTTAGACTAGACACATGCCTTTACGGTATGGGAGGGTTTCAAGAATCAAGGATGTATGATGTCCCCACATAATATTTGAGATCATCCATATTTGCATCAACGTTCATCATGCTACACCTCTCATTGTCATCATTCATCATTCCTTTCTATAGAATCGTTGTCGGAACTATCTTGAAATTTGACATGGAACTTCCCTTCTATAGTATTGTTGTCGGAACTATCATGAAATTTGACATGGAACAAAATATCCATGTCAAATTTCGATGCATGTCAAATGTGAATAGAGTATCCATGTCAAATTTTGGTGCATACAGAAAAAATTTGAAAAATTTTCAACGTTGGCCCCATTCACAGGTCACTGTTGCCCATCATGTACTCTATCCCTAGTACAATGTATTTTAATAGTTTTTTCCTTTAAAATTCAACCAATCATAAATTAAAATGAAACAAGGACGAGATGAGACAATATATATATAGTGGGTCTATGAGTGATATTTAAGTATAAATATGAATGAATGAACTTCTCTAGGTTTCAAGAATAATTTATTCTCTACTAAACAAGGCCAACCACGTGAAGGTGGAAGCTCCTATGGCGCCTCCCCCCCCTCATATCGCTCTCAATTCCCCAATACCCAATCTATAAAATAGAAAATAAACAAAAGCAACATAGTAATCATGCATAGAAACTACCAAAACAAAAATGAAATAAAACTTAAAAACATGTAATTAATCCACATACAAAATAATTTAAAGAGAATAATTCATACAAATTAAAATATCTAGTTACGTAGCTCATCGACCAACACAAAATTTGTATCATCCTTCTTTTGTATATTCTTCTTGATCATCCAACTCGACATTTGTATCAACATCTGGTTCAGAAACAATGTTGAAAGGATTGATGATATCATCATCATCATCATCAATGTCATTTTCGAGCATATCTTAGATGATATCATCATCAAGAACTGGTTCATTGTCTCCTATGCCTGGTTCATCTTCTCCGTCTTCTTCATCTGTCGGCCCATATTCTTCCTGCTCTAGCTCTACATCATCTTCTTATTCAATATCATCTTCTTCATCTACAATATACTTTACTGGCCTTCTTCTTGGATCATATCTAACAACAAATGACCAATCCCTCTTACTTGGAACCTTTGAGTAAAAGACTTGTTCACATTGACTTGGAAAAACATAGTGGTCATTTTCTTTTTCAAAAATTGTTGTTTTAATCATCGAAAATCCGTTAGAATGTTGAATAACGGTTCTTTCCTCATCATGTTCATGCATTCGTAACCTATATCATTTGACATCAAACAAAACTAATTTGAAGGAATAAAAGTCACACTCAATTATATCATTCAAAAACCCATAGTATCTATTTTCAGATTCTTGAGGACGTCTGTCGCTCCTAGAGGAAACATTAGTGACCTAGAATACTATAGTTATCCCACTATCACATTTTTTCCTGGTTTCATCCAACTGTTTGATGCAAAATTTACAACCATTGCACCACATAGCCTTACAATGTATCAACTACAATATGATAGACATGTAAAAGATGCATTGTCAATTAATAATAAGAAAATTGATATAACTTGGAAAGTATAATATGAAAAAAACACACCTATAGTCACATTAATATAATATAAAATAACTGAATAAAATGGGTGAATTTGCTTGCCTTTCCATATTTCAAACAACATGCTAAATCTATTTTCCTCTGCGTAACAACGAAATCTCCATTACGACGAGATTCTCCAACCAATTCAGATAGTTCTTTCCATGATAACCTACCACCATGACATTCTTTACATCTATCAATCCATACCTTCATCCAATCAATATTGTTTGCAATGTATAAATGTAGTGCATCCCAATCTTGAGCAACTGACTGATAAAAAAATCACAATTCACCAATATTAAATATTAGTTATAACCATGGTAAATATTATTATTATTATTATTATTATTATTTATTATTATTACGTTTGGAGGAATCAACAACTATTTGGGCACATGCTTGCGTTACACATGGCCGTGTTATCCAACTGCTACCACTATAACCTCCATGTGTGCCCACGAGGCCCCATACGCAACACACATTGTAAGTCAGGGGGAGTTGAACTCGAAACCTCATGGAACTTCATTTTCACGGCACTTGCCAATTGAGTTGCCCCCCTGGGGGATAACCATGGTAAATATTAATAAATAATGAAAGAATAAATATTAAATGAGTATGATCATATACACACAAAAATAAAAATAAAACATATTTATTATAAATATCCACAATTTAATTACCTCTCACTTTCTTCATTGTACCTTTCCCCAACAAGTGCTCCCTTTCACATTTTTTGATGGAGTTTACATCCCAAATGAAATCCAATGCATGCATAGCTTGCACTGCTAATTTAGGAAGATGCTGACTAATATACACCATGGATTCATATACCATATATCCCTCCACCATAGAACCCTTAGGACGTGCTCTTTGTCTAACCAAATCCTTCAATGATTTCAAGTTCCTCTCCACATTGACCTTGTGTGTACAGGTCCACACATTTCAATCTCCTCAACTTGGTGTATGAGATAGTGTTCTTGTGCATTGAAAAATGTTGGAGGTAGATACTTTTACATTTCACACATTAGCCCGAGAATTTCTCTCTTCCAATACTTTATATCATCTTCATGGGTTTCTTTCAATGAAAACCATCTACAGATCATGACGCAAGAAAATAACATGTTGCAACAAAACATAATACATATAACATTACAAGAAAAACACATGTCATTAAGTACAACACAAAATTGTTTATTTTTTTTGCATATATATTGCAGCTACTTACCTCATGTATTTTCCAAGATCATATATAACTTGTTTGACATTGTTGTCAAAGTCGTTTGGGAGAGATAGAGGTAGAACATACTGTAACAATAAAAACAAATCGTTACTTGTTCAAAACTGGACATAAAAATAAAAATATCAAAAAAATTATACGACCAATATATAAAAATTTATACGACAATCACACTCACTCACTCTCTCTCTCTCTACCCCACTCTCTGTCTTCCTCTCTCTCCCTCTCACACTCTCACACACTCACTCTCTATGCTCCCTCTCTATCATCCTCTCTCTCCCTCTCACACTCTCACACACTCTAGAAAATTTGGAACATGAATGGAGTGGATAGTTGATGCAGACCCCGACCCTCAGACCATGATCCATGCAGGATCATTCTAATTCTCCTTTAGCTGAAGCAGCTTCTTTGTCTCCCTACCGAAACCTTTAACAATTTCGATCCACAGGTCCTTGCGCAGGCGCCTTTCACAACTCACGTGTTCGTGGGTTGAAGATCCTCGAATTATCCTCTCCAAATGATGATACCTGAGATGCGATGGGTATGGCTCTTTCTTATTAGTGCCCTCCGTGCGTAACCACCAGCTAGAGATAAATGCTAGTCTCTCTCTCGCAACTCGTAAGTTCGTGAGTTGAATGGTTGAATCTACGGACCCTCCTTTTATGAGATTTCGAGACACGAAATCCAATGAAGGTTTGACTCCTTCAGCGACCCTCATAACTTGCAACTTCGCGACTTCTAATGTTGAACCCTTGTGCTTATTTCTTACAGGATCCCGAAGCACAAGAAGTCAACCAGGGTGTTGACTCCCTTTTCGAATGACACGTGTCCACCACTTGTCACTACTTCTGCCTCTCTCTGGGCATCTTATTCTCACACCACCTGTCAACCACGCGGGTCCCACCAAGCGGATGTGCCACGTGTTGCACGAGCCCTCACAACTTGTAAGCTCATGACTTTTGCAATCGAAACTGATTTATTTTAACCTCCGAAATCCTAATACGCGATATAGAGAAGAGGTTGCTCCTACTTCTCACTATTTGAGAATTCATGCAATCAAAGGACTTGGTCTGCCCTCTTTATTCACGATATGCGATATTCCATGCAGATTCAAATCTGACGGTTCTCCTGTGGCTTTGATCCAACGGTATGGATCTCTCTCTCTGCTTCTCACAAGCTCAGAACTCGCGACTCCAAGAGTTTTCTCCTCCACTTCCAAAATTACGAACCCCGAGTTCGCGAAATGACACCTCCAACGAGATCAATGGTTATGGCCTTGCTCTATTCAATGAACTGTGTTAATTCGGGTTTCCAGGGTATCGGGAGTTCGAAACTCTCGATCCCAAATGCCGCCTCCTCTGTTTTTTGACAAGCGAAATGCCAAAATATTGAAACTCCATGGAGAATTTTGTCGTGACTCCCGACTTCGGGAATTTCGTTCCTTTATGATCCACTCTTCGTAGTCAGGATCCCCGATATACCGAGAAGATTTGACGTCTTATGTAAAGCACGATCAATAGTCCACATTGATTCTAGATCCTAGAGTGATGAGTTTGCCTGCCTCTAACCACCCTACAACTTATTTGGATCCTACGGTCTTCGTGACTTCGCAAGTTCTCCACGGAGAATTTCGACTATTTGGTTTCTTCCTCGAGAATCTCTGTGAAATAGAAAACGTTCTTCCCTTGAAGTGTTTCGATCTTCATCTTCCTTTGAACACTTCAATGACGTTATCCCTTCTGAGCCTTAACTTGTAAAATTGAGTCTCTAAAAGGACTCCTGCACACACTCCTTGCGGAAATCATTCAAATACTTCTGGGCATTTGATCTCTTCAACTCTGTGCACTCCCTGCAACAACAATCTTTCAATCCTAAACCTTAGTTGATAAGTTATAAGGCCTCGACTAGCCTGTGCATACCTTGCACGGCTTCGGTGCTTCACCTGCACTTCTACTGGAATGAGAACAACGGTATCTCTCCCGAGATTTCTGAGATAAAGCTCAGAATCTTTTTCAACGCACACCTTGCAGACGTTTCAGTGCACTCACAGGAATTTCTCTCAGGATGAGAAACAATTGAAACTCATTCTCTTTCTCTCTTAGACTTCATATACTTAACATGAAATCACACATTCAACACAACATTGATACAAATGCATAAACAGAGAGAATAAAACACCCATAAGCATACCATTCACCATGTATAAACATAAAACATCATAACACCAGGAAATCTGAATCAAAGTTTCATATATTAACTCAGATCACTTCTATACATGGGTTCTTCTCCACAGCTCTCTGTTACAGCTCTCAATGATGAAAATGTTCATAATCATACAATGATACAATGGTGAGGGTGTCTATATCCATTTTCCCTCCTACTCTCTAAACTGTCTAATCTATTAATTCAAACCTACCTACTTTCATTAACTGGGCTTAAATTCCTTTTACATTGATAAATGAGAGAAAATCTCTCACGATCTATCTACAACAGCTAGACATAAATGCAAGTATGCTTCTAGCTATTGCATTTATATATGCTTCTTAACCTTTCAAAACATTTCAAAACGTGAGAAATGTGCTGGCGCTTTTCCCATCTGTCTTTCGCCTCCACGCTCGCTTGGCTGCTTATGATGCTCCTGCATCATACTCCCTCGCTTGAAAATTTTCATGAACTCCTGTTCATGAGCTCTTGCATGGTCTGTCCATGCTTCATCTTCCCAACTGACATCTTCAACTGGATGTCCTTTCCATTTGACCAGGTATTCAAAATACTCCTTTCTCCTAGTATTTTTCCTAATCCTTTTGTCAATTATGCTTTCCATCTGTGGCTTTTCAGCTATAGGAATTTGGTTTGTCCATTGAATTTATTTCTGTTCATCCTCTGCTCCTGCTTCTTCAGCTCTGTAAGGGTACAAATCCTCAACATTGAATATCAGTGAAATTTCAATCCCATCGGGTAATTCAATCTCATATGCATTTGCCCCGAGTTTCTTCATGACCTTGCATGGTCCAATATTTTTCATCTTTAACTTATTATATGTTCCCCTTGGGAACCTTTCCTTCCTCAAATGTGAAAGAATCATATCACCAACTTCAAATTGAAGTTCTCACCTGTGTTAATCTTCTCTACACTTGTATTCTTGGCTTGAACTCTGCAATCGCTCCTTAACTCAGCTGTGAAGCTCCTTCATTGCTTCTGCAAAGTCTTCTGCACTAGCACTTCTAATTTTAGCTTGTTTTGAATCTTTCAATTCAGATACTCCTCTTGGTTGTAGTCCATATACAATTTGGAATGGACTCTGCCCTGTGATTTTGTTGAGTAAGTCATTGTAAGCAAATTCTGCCTGTGGAAAAATGTGATCCCATTGACTATGGTGTTCAGTCACTAGGCTCCTCAACAAGTCTCCCAAGTTCTTGTTCAAAATTTTTTTTTGTCCATCTGTCTAAGGATGATATGCTGAGCTAAATGACAAACTTGTCCCCAGCTTCTTCCATAAATTCCTCTAGAAATGTCCCACAAAATTAGTATCTCAATTAGAAATGATACTCCTGGGCAAGCTGTGAAGTCTGACGACTTCTTTGAAAAACAGATTCGTAATGTGAGTTGCGTCACTGGTTTTCTGGCATGGTATGAAATGTGCCATCTTGGAAAATCTGTTTACTACCACAAAGATTGAATCATATCCTCTTTGTGTTCTTGGCAGTCCCAATATAAAATCCATGCTCACTGGGTCCCACGGCCTCTCAGGTATGGGTAATGACTGGTATAACCATGTGTTTTGCCTTTTTCCTTTTATGTGCTGAAAAATTATGCATCTGTCCACAAATTTCTTGACATCTGTTCTCATCCCTAGCCAAAACTATGAGCCATTTAACTTTGAGAATGTCTTATCGTGACCAAAGTGTTCGACCAATCCTCCACTGTGTTTTTATTTCAGTAGATTCTCCCTCATGGAGCATTTTTTAATACACAACTGATTGCCCTTGAATTATAGTCCATCCTGGATCATACATTCGTTCCAATGGCTTCTGTCCCTGAGAATTGGATTCTCAGATGCCTCATACGCTTCCTTAAAATATGGCTCATCCTTGTACATTTCTTTGAGGTTATTAAAACCCAAAGTTTTGACTCTGAATTCCTGCATAAGAAAACATTTCCTGCTCAAAGCATCAACAACTTTGTTAGTAGTTCCAGAAATATGCTTAATCACAAAAGTAAAATTCTGTATGAATTCAACCCATTTAACATGTTTTTGGTTCAACTTCTCCTATTGAGTCACGAATTGTAAAGCATGATTATCATTGTACAAAACAAACTCTTTAGGAACCAAATAATGTCTCCATTTCTTCAGTGCTTGTATGACTGCATATAACTCATTTTCATATTTTGAGTACTTAACCTTCACTTCATTCAGTTTCTCACTGAAGTATGCGATCATTCTATCATCTTGGCTCAAAATTGCTCCTATTGCAAATCCACTTGCGTCACACTTGACCTGGAATGTCTTGCTGAAATCTGGCAAAACCAAAATTGGCTGCTCAGTGATCTTTTTCTTCAGCAGGTTGAAACTCTTCTCTGCTTCCTCTGTCCAGTGAAAAGATTTGTTTCTTTTCTTCACCGTATCCATCATTGGTGTGCTAATCCCACTGAAATTTTGGATGAATTTCCCGTAGAAACTAGCTAAACCATGGAAGCTTCGAACTTCAAACACATTTTTCGGTGATGGCCAATTCTTAATTGCATTTACCTTTTCGGGATCCATCTTCAACTCATTTGCAAAGATAACAAACCCCAAATAAATGAGTTATGTCCTCATAAATGTTTATTTCTTCATATTAATCAGAAATTTCTCTTGCTGTAACCTCCTCATTACTGTAGTTAAATGCTTTAAGTGTTCTTCTTCTGTCTTGCTGAAAATTAATATATTGTCAAGATATACAATGACGAATTTCCCTATGAAATCCTTCAGGACTTAATTCATCAATCTCATGAAAGTAATGGGTGCATTTGTTAAGCCAAATGGCATGACAAGCCATTCATACAACCCCTCATTCGTCTTGAATGCTGACTTCCATTCATCACCTTCTCTCATGCAAATCTGATGATATCCACTTTTCAAATCAATCTTTGAAAAAAATCTTGCTCCACCCAAGAAATCCATCAAATCGTCCATCCTTGGTAATGGAAATCTATATCTGATGGTAATCTTATTGATTGCTCTTGATTCTGTACACATCCTCCAGCCTCCATCTTTCTTTGGGATGAGCACTATTGGAACAATGCATGGAATCAAGCTTTCTCTAATCAATCCTTTGTCCATTAATTCCTGGACCTGTCTCTTGACTTGTTCATTTTCCTGTGGCGTCAATCTGTACACTTCTTTGTTTGGTAAACTGTCTCTAGGTATAATATCAATGTGATGGCTTATACTCCTGATCAGTAGCAACGAATGAGGTAGTTCGTCTCAACTTCTGGATTTCCTCTGGTAAATCATCCACTCTTGTACTGGTCAAAACAATTCTAGGCTTCCTGACCACAATAAATTGTGCGTCTTCCTTCTTCTTAACCTCCTTAAGAAGTTCCTTCCCACTCATGAGAAGTACAATGTTGCTTGTCTCTGTTTTCACCTCTTTATCTTTAATTGGCAACAACATGTGAGTCATCCCATTCTTCTCCAGGGTGTATGTGTTCTTTCTCCCATCATGAATCATGTTCTTGTCATATTGCCACGGTCTACCCAACAATAGATGATGAACATCCATGGGAATGACATCACATAATATTTCATCCTTATATCGTCGTATTTTAAATTCAACTAAACATTGTTTAGTGACATTTACCCTTTTTGTAGCCACAAAACTTTGTATGGGCTTGGATGTATGATAGTCTCCAACTCCATCTTTTCTACCATCTCTGTAGATATGAGATTGTCTGTGCTACCGCTGTCCATGATGACTTTGCATACTCTATCTTTTGTCTTGCAAGAAGTATGAAACAGACTGTTCCTTTGGGATGGGTTCTCTGCCTCCTTCTTTTGCGTTAAAAGAACTTTCCTCATCATTAAGGATCTTTTTCCCTTAGCATCTTCCGCCTCAACATTTCGTCCTTGTGCTTCGACAATGTGAGTCTCACCACCTTCTTTCTTTCTGTCTGCACACTCATAAGATTTATGTCCATTTTTCCCACAGAAAAAACATCTCACTTCACCTCCTCGACCTCTTCCTCTTCCTCTAGCTCAAGGAAAAGCATTTCTATCAACGTACTGCCCTCTCTATGAGCTTCCTCCTCTCTCATTTTGAGGTTGAGGTTTCTTCCCTTCTTCTTTAGATTTCTGAGTTCTATCTTGGGCAATTGTTTTGCCTCTGGCTTTACTTCTGCCTCGGCCTCTTTGACCTTGCTTTCTGCTCAGCTTCTCTTCAGCTTTCAGAGCCATGTGATAAGCATCCTCTACATTTCTAAGGGTCATCATGCTCATCTCATCTTGAATGTCATATATCAGGCCATTCATGTATCTGGAAACCTTTTCATCATCGCTTTCTCGATGACCTTCTCTGATGTTTATCCTGTAGAACTCTTAAGTGTATTCTTTCACTAACATCAGCTTCTGTCTCAAAATATGCATCCTCCGAAATAGAGTAATTTGGCTTTCATCTTCGCAACCATTCTATCCCAACTTTTGATTTTCTGCTTGCCTTTACAGCGTCTGTTAGCCTGCAGTTCATCCCACCATAGTGTTGCATTCCCTTTAAGTCTAGTGACGACATGTTTTAATTTCTTATCTTCCTCGACATCCTCATAGTCGAAGTATTTGTCTAGATCTCTAATCCAGTATAGAAGCTCTTCAACATCCAGGTTTCCCTCATACACTAGAATGTCCATTTTTTCCCTAGCACCTATCCTTGCAACAACCCTGAATAGGCGTTCATCTGCAGCATCTTCGATTGCGACTTCTTCTCCTTCGTTTCTAGATTCATTTTCACTTTCAACTTCACTGATATCCCCAGCATCGACTGTGTGCCTCTATGCTATCTCCATGGAATCAAGCCTGGCACGTAGTTCGCGCATTTCTCTTTCCACTCCTAGATCAAGTATCGCCACTGACCTATCTCTTCTTCTCGACGGCATGGTTGTAAAATATTTCCCATGTTCTCTCTACTACAGAAAAAAAAGACTTCATTTTGTAGCTCTTATACCACTTGATGCAAACCCCAACCGTCGGGCCAAGATCCGTGCAGGATTGTTCTAATTCTCCTTTAGCCGAAGTGACTTCTTTGGCTCCCTATCGAAACCTTTAACAATTTTGATTCACAGGTCCTTGCGCAAGCACCTTTCACAACTCACGTGTTTGTGGGTTGAAGACCCTCGAATTATTCTCTTCAAACATCGATACCCAAGATGTGATGGATATGGATCTTTCTTATTAGCGCCCTCCACGTGTAATCACCGGCTAGAGCTAAATGCTAGTCTCTCTCTTGCAACTCGTAGATTCGCCAGTTGAACAGTTGAATCTATGGTCCCTCCTTTTATGATATTCTGAGACATGAAATCCAACGAAGGTTTGACTCCTTCAACGACCCTCAAAACTCGCAACTTCACAACTTCTGATGTTGAACCCTTGTGCTTCTTTCTTACGAGATCCCGAAGCATGAGAGGTCAACTAGGGTATTGAATCCCTTTTCGAACGACGCGTTTCCACCACCTGTCACTACTTCTTCCTCTCTCTGGGAGTCTTATTCTCACACCACCTGTCAAACATGTGGGTCCCACCAAGCGGATGTGCCACGTGTTGCACGAGCCCTCGCAACTCGTAAGATCGTGACTTTTGCAATCAAAACTGATTTCTTTCAACCTCCGAGATCTCGATACGCGATATAGCGAAGAGGTTGCTCCTACTTCTCACTATTCAGGAATTCGTGCAATCAAAGGACTTGGTCTATCCTCTTCTTTCATGATATGTGATATTCCATGCAGATATAGATCTGACGGTTCTCCTGCAGCTTTGATCCAATGGTCTGGATCTCTCTCTCCACTTCTCACAAGCTTGGAACTCGCGAATCCAAGAGTTTTCTCCTCCACTTCCAAACTTACGAACCCCGAGTTTGTGAAATGACACCTCCAGCGAGATCAATGATTATAGCCTTTCTCTATTCAACGACCTGCTTTAATTCAGGCTTCCGGGGTATCAGGAGTTTAGAACTCTCGATCCCAAACATTGCCTCCTCTTCTTTCTGACAAGTGAAATGTCAAAATCTTGAAACCCCATGGAGAATTCTGTCTCGACTTGTGACTTCAGGAATTTCGTTCCTTTATTCTCCACTCTTCGCAGTCAGGATCCCTGAGATACCAAGATAATCTGACGGCTTGTGTAAATCACAATCAATGGTCCATGCTGATTTTGGATCCTAGAGTGATGAGTTTGCCTACCTCTAACCACCCTGCAACTTCTCTATATCCTATGGTCTTCGTGGCTTCGCAAGTTCTCCACAAAGAATTTCGACCGTTCGATTTCTTCCTCAAGAATCTCTATGAAATAGCAAACATTATTCCCTTGAAGTGTTTCAATATCTGTCTTCCTTTGAATACTTCAACGACGTTATCCCTTCTGAGCTTTAACTTGTAAACTTGAATCTCTAAAAGGACTCCTGCACGCACTCCTTGCGGAAATCATTCAAATACTTCTGGGTATTTGATCTCTTTGACTCTGTGCACTTCCTGCAACAACAATATTTCACTCCTCAACCTTAGTTGATAAGTTCTAAGGCCTCAACTAGCCTGTGAACACCTTGCACAACTTCGGTGATTCACTTGCACTTTTGTTGGAATGAGAACAACGATATATTTCTCGAGCTTTCTGAGATAAAACTCAAAATCTTTGTCAATGCACACCTTGTAGACGTTTCACTGCACTCCTTGCAGGAATTTCTCTCAGGATGAGAAACAATTGAAAATCATTCTCTTTCTCTCTCAGACTTCATATACTTAACATGAAATCACACATTCAACACAACATTGATACAAATTCATAAATAGAGAGAATAAAACACCCATAAGCATACCATTCACCATGTATAAACAGAAAACATCATAACACCAGGAAATCTGAATCAAAGTTTCATATATTAACTCAGATTGTTTTTGTATATGGGTTCTTCTCCACAACTCTCTGCTACAACTCTCAATGATTAAAATGTTCATAATCATATAATGATACAATGGTGAGGGTGTCTATATCCGTTTTCCCTCCTACTCTCTAAACTGTCTAATCTATTAATTCAAACCTACCTACTTTCATTAACTGGGTTTAAATGCCTTTTACATTGATAGATGAGAGAAAATCACTCATGATCTGTCTACAAAAGCCAGACATAAATGCAAGTACGCTTCTAGCTATTACATTTATATCCACTTCTAAACCTTTCAAAACATTTCAAAATGTGAGAAATGTGTTGGCGCTTTTCCCAGCTGTCTTTCGCCTCCACGCTCGCTTGGCTGCTTACGATGCTCCTGCATCAATAGCCATATATCATAGTTGAGTTGCTACCTAAAAGGAATGGATAACCATATATCAATTGTGAATAATTTAACTTACTTCATTTGTATGAATAATGTTCTTAAAATATTCTCATCAAAGAAATAATAGTGTCAAAAATAAGGAGACCCACCATGACCTTTTTCTTCTCCTCTAGTATATTTCATCATTTTTAACCTACACAAAGATATTGATTATTACACTCACATTGAGAATATTACTTTGTAGATCACATGAAACCAAATCTTATACCTACTCTGCTATGATCTGTTGGCCTCAAGGAAATTCATGCCAATAGAGACAACAAATTGAAAAGATACCATTAAAACATGACCTAGACCATGACCTAGACCTAAGCGATGACCTGGACCTAGACCTAGACCATGACCTAGACAATGGCAAGACTATTCCTCTATCTCCCATTCACTCTCTCCCCTTCTCTCCCTGTCTCCCCCAATATGCTCCTATTTCTCCCACCACTCTCTCTCTCTCTCTCTCTCTCTCTCTCTCTTTCTCATTCTCTATCCCCCCTTCTGTCACTTTTTCTCTCTCTTTCTCCCCCATTCTTCCTCTCTCCCCCACAAAAACCATATATATAAGTTCAAATTACAAATGTATAAAATAATAATAAGAATACTTTGTAATTTCAAATATACATGTAATACAAATTTATAACCATTGAGCCACGTTTTCTTTGGAGGAAGTTCAAAGTGTTAAATATGACAAAATAAAACTTTAGACATTCACAAAATCAAATTTATTAATGATTTCAAATTGTAATGTTTTTCAAAGTACAACCTATTGATTACAAATCATACTATTTTTCAAAGTATTACAACCTTAGTCAATATCATAATTATTAAATAATTAAACCACAATATGTATTTAATGATTATATTCATAATTTGATTGATACAACCGTTGGTTCAAGTGAATTGTGTGATAATTCACACATGAAGAGTATCAACTTGTACTTTGGAAATTCAATGAAGGATTAAAACTATAGATTTGATCGTGGAAAATCCTCTATTTAATGGTCATTATGTTGATCATTTATGTGTGAAATATAATCAGATATTGGTTGTGAATCTTGATGAGAAACCTATCTAATGGCGATGAAAGGATCAAATTACCGAAGAACCGAGAATAATTTGAAGACTAGGAATACTTTTGTAGATCTTGCTAGTCTTAGAAATTATGCAATTATTGTTTTTGCAACATTGTTTAATTAAAAAAACTCTGTAGATACATTTTCTGAAGTTCCTATTCATTTAGTTAAGAGTGGTCCTAAAGAAAGGGAGAAAAAATTTAAATCTCATGCAAGGAATGAACAACCCACACTGAAATTTCAGCTCATGGTTAAGAACAAACTGAACATAGTTATGAATGATTTAATCGAGATTAAACATGAACTTTATGTTCTAAAATTTCCCAGATTTCAAGCTAGGGAGAATAATGGAGTTGGCGACATTAGTTCATCTTCCTCTGGGCATAATGTCTACTTTAGTGAAGATGAGGAAATGGGTGATGCCTAAATAGACTCATATCATTATATGTTAGTCGTATTAAGTACTATGTGTGAGGATGCAATTAAGATATATTTTGTGATTTTGATAATTCTAGGATTTTATCCTAATAATTTGTGTATCCCGTTTTTAATACAAATGACTTATGTCGTTCCTTTAATGAATCATCTCTTATTTGACCGATGTGTGTTCAGTTTATATAAAAGGATATTTACAAGAAATATTCATTTGAAAGATATGTTAAAAATATATTTTCTTTATAATTTATTCATTTCAATGTAGACAATGTGGAACTCAATATTTCCACTCATATATTTTATACTACGCTTAGTTTTTGTAAGGAATTTTAAATTTTGTTGAGAAAGAAGAATTCGTAATAAGAATAGACACTTGATCTTTAAAGAAAACGAGAAAATAATTGTTAACCTTTATGCACATCAGGTAGGTTTCTATCCGAAAATGCTAATATAAAGTTATAGACATGTGTGAAATCACAAATGACACCTTATGCAAGTTGAACTGCTCAATTTGGCTTAAAATTGACACTAAGGTGTGCATTTTACTCTGAGGCAGTTTTGCATTCAAATTTACATGAAATCTCAAATCTAGGTACATTAAAGCAACCTCTCATGTTCTTAAATTGCACTTTAAATTACATATGTATATTCAAAATATATCCACCTCCATATTACAACCTTTAAAACAAATTTTGAGCTACAAGGAAGCTTGGGTGTGCATTTTAATGTTGTCACTTAGTACATGTTTGACCTTGCAAATTACATAGTCTTTTTACACAATAGAGTCTTTTATGATTAAAAATGAAGAACTGGCCTTGGTTTCTCTCATAACTCACCATCCTCTAATTCATCAAAATTTCTTGAATCTTTGTGCATAGAAATCATCCTTTTTGAAGTGTAAATGCATTACTATTTGTACATACATGGTATAAATATTGGAATGATGAGTTGTTGAGGGTTGTTGAGGAATCAAGATGTTTTGGGACTTGCAACTGTCAATACTACTTTCATTGCTTTGATCCAATGGGTTTTTAAGTGAAATTTCACCAATTTGGCTAACTTTTGTTTTTTTTGAAGAAATTTAGGCTACAAATTTTCATATTTTCATTGAAAATAAAAAAACTTGTATCTTACTTTATTATTATAGTTATGCATATACTTATATTTTTCACTTAAATATAAATATTTTCCATGAACATATTATAGGTTTTCTTAATATTTTTCCAAATCAATGATTATGCATCTTGAATTTTTGGGAATATTCACTACATATGAATGAATAGTTAATAACAACTACTCTTGGGAAAACCATTCATTTTTAATTGAAGTCATGTAAATTTATGTAGGAAAAAAAATGTTCTTAATACTTTACTTGTATTATTATTTTTAATTCTTTCAACATGTAGGTGGTATACCATGTTGTATATTAGTGTGTAGAATTTTTTCCATGTATTTCTAAAGATATTTTCCATTGCCATTTCTTTTTGTTGTAAGTTCCTTCTAATTGATATGAAAGTTTATTTTTTCTTTAAATATTTTACCATGAAATATTTTTGTTAATTATTGTCAATGATGCACATGTGACACTAATGGAATGGTGTTGTTGCCAAATTTTAAAGGGAGTAACAAGAAATCAATTAATCAAATGGTTATCGTCTAAGATAAACGATATATATATTTTTTACAAATATGATTTGATAAAAAAATAGTTTGATAAGTTATGACTTATGTGTTTTGAAAGAAGAAGCATTGCTTTGATCCTAAGTCTGATAACCCTACTTGTTTTTAGAAGTATAGGCCTATTTCCCTATACAAAAACATATATAAAATTATTGCAAATATTATTGCTATAAGGGTTAAAGGACTATTATCCAAGTCTATTTCTAGTGAGTAGTTTGGGTTTTTTGATAGTAGGCATATTCAYGAGGCCATTGGGGGTGGTGMAAGAGGGTCAACATTCCGTTAAGACTAGGAATATCAAAGTATTGGTGGTTAAATTTGATTTATCTAATGCATATGATAGGTTTAGCTAGTTTTATTTGAGATTGATGCTAATTCACTTTGGGTTTTGTGTTCCTTTTGTGAACTAGGTTATGAACTTTGCATCCTATGCCTTTTTCTCTATGTTAATAAATGGGTCTACTTTAGTTTTTTAAGGCTTCATATGAATTAATACAAGGGTGTCCCCTCTCTCCCCTTCTATTTTTTATAGTGGCTAAAGGTATTAGTAGATCCTTGTTGGAGGAAAAATAAAGTGGGTCAAAATTGGCACTAGGGCATGCAATTTACTTTGAGGAAATTTTGCATTAAAATTTACATTAAATCCCAAATCTAGCTACATGAAAGAAATCTATCATGTTCTTCACAACCCACCATCCTCCAATTCATCAAAATGTCATGAATATTTGTGCATAGAAATCATCATTTTTAGAGTGTAATGCACTACTAATTGTATAATTATGTTATAAATATTGGAATGCTCAATTTACAACTTAAATCCTAAATTATGGAGCCTTAGCCAACTTTGGGTGTGTAGTTTAATATATCCAACTTTAACAATTTGGCCCTTTGGTTTTACAAGGCAATTTTTAGCCTTTATGCACATCATGTAGGTTTATGTATGAAAATGCCAATTTAAGTTTATAGACATGTATAAAATCACAAACTGCACCTTCTGTAAGTTGAACCACTCAGTTGGTGTCAAAATTGAGACTAGGGAGTGCATTTTACTCTAATGTAGTTTTTCCTTTAAATTTAAATGAAACACCAAATCTAGGTGCATAAAAACAACCTATCTCGTTCTTCAAATGAACTTTATATGAGATAGGTAAATGTACACTATATCTAACTCCATATTAAAACCTATTAAACAATTTTTGGAACTACATGGAAGCTTGGGCATGCATTTTAATGTTGTCACTTAGTACAATTTCGACTTTGCAAATTACAAGGCAAACTTTGCCTCCTTTTCAAAGCCACCCTTTTTAAACTTGAAATTGAAAAATAGACAACATGAATAGGTATACTATGATAAACTACACCCCCAACAACTTGCACAACTCAAATCTAAGGTATAATACAACCTTGGGTTACTTTTCACAAACATGTTGTGCATTTTGAGGGTTTTAATAGGCATTTGTTGCCTATTTTTGTGAAGAAGAGGATTTTATGACTACAAATGAAATACTCACCTTGGTTTCTCTCGTAACACACCATCCTATGATTGATTAAAATGTGTTGAATATTTGTGCATAGAAATCATCTTTTTTGGAGTGTAAATGCACTGCTAGTTGTATAAACATGTTATAAATAGTGTAATGATCAATTTACAACTTAAATTATAAATTATTGAGCCTTAGCCAACTTTGGGCATGCATTTTCATATAGCCAACTTTAACAATTAGGTCCTTGGTTTTACAACACAATTTTTATCCTTTATGCACACTAGGTAGGTTTCTATCTGAAAATGAAAATATAAGTTTAAACATAGGTGTAAAATCACAAACTACACCTTCTGCAAGTTGAACACTCAATTTGAGTCAAAATTGATACTAGGGCGTGCATTTTACTCTAAGGTAGTTTTGCCTTTGAATTTACATGAAATACCAAATTTAAGTGCATGAAAAACGTATCTCGTTCTTCAATTGAACTTTAGATGAGATAGGTAAATTTACACCATCTCTAACTCCATATTAAGACCTATAAAATAATTTTTGGAGCTACAGGGAATCTTGGGCATATATTTTAATGTTGTGACTTACTACAGTTTTGACCTTGCAAATTACAAGGAAAACTTTTACTCTTTTGCAAAGCCACCCTTTTTAAACTTGCAATTGCAAAATAGACGACATGAACAATTCTACTATGATAAACCACACCCCAACAATGTTCACAACTCAAATCTAAGTTATAATATAACCTTGGGTTACTTTTCACAAATAGGTTATGCATTTCAAGGGTTTTACTAGGAATTTGTTACCTATTTTTGCACAAAATAGTCTTTTATGACTGAAAATGAAATACTTGATCCAGGAGGATCTTAGTGTCCACCCACCTTGTCCAACTGGCTCAAAATAGTTTTTTTGGAAACTTACTATTTTTAGCAGTTTTTCGGTTCCTGAACTTCCAAGGCCATTTTGAGGGCCTAAACGATGATTTTTCGCGATCATGCACCTCATATTTGCCAAGGGCTCTAAGTTAGTACATCAATTTCCCGGGGTCAAAACTTTTGCATACAATTTATGTTTAGGGCACATGATATCTCGTTGGAAAGGTATTGATGAGGAAATTCATTTATGGAGATCAATGAGAGCCTTCAACTATCATTGAGGTGCCTGATCGTGAAAAAGTGTCCTTTAGGCCCATAAAATGGCCTCGGAAGTTCAAGAACCCAAAAACTGCTAAAAATAGTAAGTTGCCAAAAAAATGTTTTGAGCCAGTTGGACAAGGTAGGTAGCCACCGAGATCCTCCTAGATCAGTACTAACCTCTGTTTCTCTTGTAACCCACCATCCTCTAATTCATCAAAATGTCGTGAATCTTTGTGCATAAAAATCATCTTTTTTAGAGTATAAATGCACTACTAAGTGTACAAAAAAGTTACCAATATTCTAATCATCATTTTACAACTTAAATTCCAAATTATAGATCCTTAGCCAACTTTGGACGTGTAGTTTCATATAGCCAACTTTAACAATTTGACCCTTTTGTTTTATAAGACAATTTTTACCCTTTATGTACACCAAGTAGGTTTCTGTCTGAAAATGAAAATTTAAGTTTATAAACATGTGTAAAATCACAAACTATACCTTCTGCAAGTTGAACCACTCAATTTGGGTCAAAATTGAGACTAGGGTGTGCATTCTACTCTAAGGTAGTTTTGCCTTCAAATTTACATGAAACACCAAATGTAGGTGCATGAAAATAACTTGTCTCGTTCTTCAGTTGAACTTTAGATGAGATAGGTAAATTTACACTATATCTAATTCCATATTAAAACCTATAAAACAATTTTTGGAGTTACAGGGAAGCTTGGGCATGCATTTTAATATTGTCACTTAGTACAATTTCGACCTTTCAAATTACAAGGCAACCTTTGTCTCTTTGGCAAAGCCACCCTTTTTTAATTTGTAATTTCAAAATAGACAACATGAACAGGTTTACTATGATAAACCACACCCCCAACAACTCGCACAATTGAAGTCTAAGGTATAATACAACCTTGGGTTACTTTTCACAAAGATGTTATGCATTTTGAGGGTTTTACTAGGCATATCTTGCCTATTTTTTCACATAAGAGTATTTTATGACTGAAAATGCAATACCGACCTTTGTTTCTCTCGTAACCCACCATCCTCTGATCACAAAAATGTCGTGAATATTTGTGCATAAAAATCATTCTTTTAGAAGTATAAATGCACTACTACTTGTATAAACATCTTATAAATATTGTGATGATCAATTTACAACTTAAACCCTAAATTATGGAGCCTTAGCCAAATTTGGGCGTGTAGTTTCGTATAGCAAACTTTAACAATTTGGCTCTTTGGTTTCACAAGACAATTTTTAGCCTTTATGCACATCAGGTAGCCTGGTAGGTGTGTGTCTGAAAATGCAAATACAAGTTTATAAACAAGGGTAAAATCATAAACTACACTTTCTACAAGTTGAACCACCCAATTTGGGTCAAAATTGAGGCTAGGGTGTGCATTTTGCTCTAAGGTAATTTTGCCTTCAAATTTACATGAAATGCCAAATCTAGGTGCATGAAAACAAACTATCTCATTCTTCAATTGAAATTTAGATGAGATAGGTAAATTTACACTCTATCTAACTCTTTCTTACAACCTATAAAACAATTTTTGGAGCTACTGGGGTGTTTGGGCATGCATTTTAATTTTGTCATCTAGTACAGTTTTGACCTTGCAAATTATAAGAGAAACTTTACCTCTTTTGCACAACACCCCTTTTTAAACTTGTAATTGAAAAATAGACATCATGAAAATGTCTACTATGATAAACCACACCCCCAACAACTTGCACAACTCAAATCTAAGGTATAATACAACCTTGGGTTACTTTTTACAAACAAGTTGTGCATTTATAGGTTTTACCATGCATCTCTTGCCTATTTTTGCACATAAGAGTATTTTATGAATAAAAATGAAAAAGTGAACTTGGTTTCTCTCATAACCCAACATCCTCTGATTAATCAAAATTTCATGAATGTTTGTGCATAGAAATCATCCTTTTTGGAGTGTACATTTTAGATCTTGCAGTTTCATATAACCAACTTTAACAATTTGTCCCTTTGGTTTTACAAGGCATTTTTTAGCCTTTATGCACATCAGGTAGGTTTTTGTCTAAAATTTCCAATATCATGTTATAAACATGTGTAAAATCACAAACTACACCTTATGAAAGTTGAACCACTAAATTTGGCTCTAATTGAGACTAAGACGTGCATTTTCCTTTGAGGCAGTTTTGCATCGAAATTTACATCAAATCACAATTCTAGGTGCATGAAAGAAACCTCTCCTATTCTTCAATTGAACATTAGATGCATAAGTAAATTTATCATTTATCTAACTCCATCTTAAAACTTATAAAACAAATTTTGGAGCTACAGGGAAGCTTGGGCATGCATTTTAATTTTGTCACTTAGTACAATTTAGACCTTGAAAATTACAAGGGAAACTTTGCCTCTTTTGCACAACCACCCTTTTTAAACTTGAAATTGCAAATTAAACAATATGAATAGGTATACTATGATAAACCACACCCCCAACAACTTCCACAATTCAAATCTAAGGTATAATACAACATTGGGTTACTTTTTACAAGCATGTTGTGCATTTCGAGGGTTTTACTATGCATATATTGCTTAATTTTGCATAGAAGAGTCTTTTATGACAGAAAGATGCAAAACTGAACTTGGTTTCTCTCGTAACCCACTATCCTCTGATTCATCAAAATTTCATGAATATTTGTGCATAGAAATCATCTTTTTTTTAGTGTAAATGCACTACTAATTGTACACACAGGTTATAAATAATGCAATCATCGATTTCCAACTTAAATCCTAAATTATGGAGTTGTATCCAACTTTGGGCGTGTAGTTGCATCTATCCAACTTTAACAATTTGGCCCTTTGGTTTTACAAGGAAATTTTGAGCCTTTATGCACACTAGGTAGGTTTATGTATGAAAATGACAACACACGTTTATCTATAGGCGTAAAATCACAAACTATAACTTCTGCAAGTTGATCCACTCCATTTGGGTCAAAATTGAGACTAGGGTGTGCATTGTATTCCAAGGCATTTTTCCCTTCAAATTTACATGAAATACCAAATCTAGGTGCATTAAAGAAACCTCTCCTATTCTTCAATTGAACTTTATGTGCATAGGTAATTTTACCATTTATCTAACAACATCTTAAAACTTATAAAACAATTTTTGGATCTATAGAGAAGATTGGACTTGCATTTTAATTTTGTCACTCAGTACAATTTAGACCTTGCAAATTAGAAGATAAACTTTGTTGGAAAGTTGGTTGTCATTGATGTCAACCCTAGAAGAGTTCAGAATCCCTTAGAAGTGATGGGTCTATTTGAAGGAATCTCCAAAGTGGTCCCCTTATGGCATAGCTTTAAACATGGCACTCATAGGAATATGCTTTGAAGAGTATAGAAGAAGCCTTGGAAATATGGTTAAGTGGTTAAGAAGCCCCACATGTATGGTCATGAATCCTGAAGTTGATTGAAGAAAAAAGAGTATGAATGAAATTTCAAATGCATGCAAAACATACATAGACTAATAGTCCTCGTCAAGACGTTTCCAATGGTAGGTGGAACATCATGTGGTTACTCAAGGTTGAGGAGATATTCCCTCTTAAAGATGAATCCCCAAAGTATGGTTAAGAAGCCCCATATCTAAGGACAGTAAGTTACAAGTCGGCCCAAAATTGATTAAAGGAGAAAAGTTGTTGCAAACAAGAAGTTAAAGGTCGAATCAAAGATCAAGTAAAGAAGTTACTTGGAATATTATAAATACACATCAAGAACCTCTCATTTATCATAAAATCAAGTGTATTTTTATTGAATGGAGCTAGAATAAGTGGGTCTGCACTTGTGCTAGGAGGATTTGTTATCTCAACAAAGACGAATATGGACTAGGAGAAAAGAGGTCGGGGAAATTGAAGAGTACAAAGGTGATCGTACTAGTTTACTGAGGTTATACATGGTTTGGAGAAGGGTGAAGCACATATATATGTGGGTTGCAGATGGACGAATCAAGTATAGAGTATACACATGTTTTAGTGGAGTAAATCGCAGGTGTCTTCTTGATGTTGAATTTGAGGATGGTCTGAGATATCATGCACTAAGTTTTTCCTCATGATTAAAGGTACGTCTTTATGTATGTTTTGAGGGTTATATCTTGGAAGTTATGGAGTATTATTTGAGGCATATCTTGGATGGTTCAACACATGCTTAAGGCATGTTTTGTCACATGGTGGAGTCTTGTATCTTGGATATTTTGGCACATTCTTAATGCATGTTTTGGCGCATGGTGGAGGCTTGTATCTTGGATATTTTGGAACATGTTTTGAGTTATATCATGGATGTTTTAGCACATTCTTGAGGCATATCTTGAAACATGGTTTATGCGATTATTGGGTTGTATCAACTTTGATGATGATGATGATGATGTATCGGTATCAGTGACAACAAAAATGACAAGTTAAGTTTCTTATTTATGATGATGATGATGTATCAGTAATAGTGATTAGGATGTCGAGAAGGCATCCTTAGAACTTGATCTTTACTTCATATACTTGTATCTTTTTCTTGATTAACTTTTGGAATTGAGTTTTCTTCATACCCTTGGATTGTTTCTACTTTGACATTTGAAGACCTCTTTACATCAGTGAGATTTGCATCCTTTTGAGTTGTAAGGTTAATTGGATCTGTCATCGTTTCCTTATCGACTAATGATGTTTTGTGCTTTAGTTTTTCTTGTAAAGTCTTCTTATCATGCTTAAAATTTTTAATTTGTGTTAGTAAATTTTGATTATGAACCCTTAGGTGTGAAATTTATTCTTCATCTTCCGGTTTTTCGACTTTATTTATAATATTTTGATTCTTGGGCTTTTCATCTTTCATCTTTTTAATTTGTTCAAGCAAATTTTGATTAAGGTTATTCAAACGAGAATCTTCTTCATCCTTTCCTGATAATTTCTTCCCGAGATTTTGATTCTCTTGCTCCAAATCTTGGACACATTGTTTTGTATCGCTTGACTTCTTAATTTGAGTAAGTAGTCTTTCACTATGTTTTTTTAAGCGAGATATTTCTTGGTTTTTATTAGCAATAACTTCATCATCTTATTTTTGCATCTTTGATATCGAGTTCTAATTATCTGGAAGGATCACCTTCGAGATATATTTAAATTCTTGATGAATGTGTTATTGATTTTGACCTCATAGTAATGTCTTGAAGAGTCAACATCTTCTTTTTATAGGGACAAGTCACAAGCATTTTTTCCATGTTTAAAATGAAGGTACCTAGTTTTGTTAACCAATGTAACCCGAGAATGATGTCAATCTCTTCTTGAAACATAGTTGTAACATTGAATTGAGATATATATTCATAATAATCAATGGTTACTTGCAAGTCTTTAATTTCATATTGTCTCTTGCAAAAAATATTTGTCTTTTCACTTATGTTATGCTCCAAAATAAATAATTGATTCGCCAAATTAATATTAATAGAATTATCATCCCAGGTCATGTTGATAACGATATTAACCTCTCTTCCTTGAATAATCCCTTTTAATGTAAATAACCTGTAAATTAAAATCTGACATCCTTCATAAGAAACTCTTTCATTTGTTATTTTAGACTCCATTTTGTTTTTCGTTGCAAAATTACGATAAATAATACTTTTATTTTTAATGTAATACCCTTGGTGTTTATAACTCTTTTTTTTCCAAAGGGAATTGAATACCTTTTTAATCTCTTCTTAAAACCTTCTTTTAAAAAAACTTTTATTACCCTTTTTTTATATCGAAAAGGGGTTTATTTGTGCCACCTTTCACTTTATAAGGTTTCTTTTGTGCTGTACTTTTATATAAAAGAGTTTATAATTTCCCTTTTTCTTCCCTTGGAATATTAAAATCTTAGTAAAAAAAAACATACTTAAAAAGCTCCCTTTTGAAACGTACGAACCTCCTTGATAAGGCAACTTCACACCTCACAACAAATTAAATTATTTAATATGGATCTACTCTTAACTAATTGTTAGCGGGGGCAAGGCTCTTTATACCTTTTACATTTTACAAAAATCTTCAAATATCAACTTAATATATGTGTGCTAAAACTTATCTCATCTTTGAAAAACTCCTTATTATATTCCCCTCCTTATATGGAACTGGCCCTTTATACCTTTGAATTAAAACTTATGAACTATATAATTAAAGGTCTTGACTATACGAATGCAACCAATACACTCAATTAATTAATTTTTGTACAGGTGGACAAAATTGCAATGCCAACAGATGTCATGGACAGGTACAGTGTAACAATTAATTTTTTAAAACCAACATTTGTACGGATAAAGAGTATGACTGCATTTACAGGCGATTACAATACAGTCTGTACATTGGATGATTGTGGAATGGACAGTTGCGGATGGAAATTTTGATTTTCAAACCGTGATTGTATGGATAGACAATAAAATGTAACAACAATAAATATTTTGGATGGTATGGATTTGCTGTGAATTGGTTGTACAGACTGTACAAAATTTTGCAATTGAATTCAATTCTGTACGAACAATTGACTGTTAATTAAATATTGTACAGCTGCAATTTGATTCTATCATTGATAGGTTGATTCTATCATTTACATTTCTTAGAGGTTGGGTGGAGAATGGGAAGATTGGTGTCTTCCGATAATAGGTTGGTGCTTACAGGGGAGTTGCAACTTCCTTTGAGGCTCATAAAACCAAGGGGTTGGAGCCTCCTTCTAGTTGGATATGGAAAATCTAGGAAGTTGGAGCTTCCTTTAGGTTGGAGCCTCCTTCTAGTTGGAGTTGGAGAATCTAGGGAGTTGGAGCTTCCTTTAGGTTGGACCTTGTAAACTGGGGGGTTGGAGCCTCCTTCTAGTTGGAGCTAGATAATTATTGGAGTTGTAGCTTCCTTCAGGTCGGAGCACATAAATCAGGGGGTTGGTGCCTCTTTCCAATTGGTGCTGGATAATTTTGGAAGTTGGTACTTCCTATGAATGTAATATTCTAATATATAAGAAATCATTCTATGGTTTCCCCCCATTTGGGTTTCCATGTAAAATTTCAGTGTACTATGTATTTTTGGTTATAGGTTGATGATATCTTGAATGCAATCATAAGTGATAAATTGTGATAATTAATGTTTACATGTTATGGTTAAAAATGGTAAAACGTGGTCAATACTAATTCATGCCCCCTTTTAGTATTTGTTTGATTACTAAGAGGGGGGGGTGAATCAGTAATAGAGAAATAATCCTTTTTACCCACAAAATGCAAGTGTTATATCAATGCAGTATTATCATCCAATAGTTGCATAGTAAATAAACAATGAACAAATGAGCAGTCATACACATACATAGTACACTAGTGTTTTGACGTGGAAACCCAAAGCGGGAGAAAACCACATAATGTGTTTTCTTATATGTATTTAAGCATTACATTCATTGGAAGCACCAAATTCCTTTTTTTCCAGTTGCAAATGGAAGGAGGCTCCAACCCCCTAGTTTCTCAGGCTACAACCTGAAGGAAGCTCCAACTCCCCAATTCTTCAGCTACAACCAGAAGGAGGATACAACCCCCTAGTTTCTCAGGCTACAACTTGAGAGAAGCTCCAAATCCCCAATTATTTGGTTACAACCAGAAGGAGGATACAACCACCTATGTTCTATGGCTACAACTGAAAGGTGGATACAACCACCTAACCTTTCCCTCTCCAATCGCCCTAAAATAGAAGTAGAACAATGGAACCACTGTTACACTATCACTGTGAGATATACTACTATAAACCTGTGCCAATCAACTTGTAATCAACCTGTAACAAACTATACCAATAAGTTGTGCCAACATGTACCATACATCAAACTGTACCTCAACCTGTACCATAAACAAATGCATCAACCATGCACCAAACCTGTACAAATAACTTGTCACAATAACCTGTCCAAACAAACTGTAATCAACTTTTACTATAAACAAGTGCATCAACCATGCACCAAATATGTATCAATCATGCATAAAATACACATAAACTCTGACTCATCAAGATGTACCAACATCACCAACTATACACCTAATGTATGTGCCAACTCATCAACTATGTACCCAACATGTACCTCAACCAAAATCCCTCATCAATTTCATCATCCAAATATGATTTGTAACTCTGTAATAGACCTGGTGTATATGATCACATACCTGCAAACCTTCCTTAAATTTAACAACAAGATACTATCCTCTTCATCAAACTTTACTTTAGTCTCACATGACTAATTTTGGATTAGTCAACAACCCTAAATTGAAATAATCATAACTATGTACTTGTAATGAATAAAGATATGAAAATAGTACAAAATGTTCTTCGGTGCATTTTATGCAATTCCTCCAGGTTTCACTACTTGGAACCTCTCAGAAAAGGAGTTATAGCAAAAATGACATACCTTGTTGAATTCTGGCTTATTCTAGAAAGAGAACTTGTAGAGCATGCCCCACACATAATATTTGTTGTATGGATCTGAAAATGGTACACATAATACTACAGATTGTACTCTAACCAATACATTTGGTCTTACTAAATTTGGATATCTTATGAATAAGTTATGATGTTTTTACCCGAAACACCCATTTTAGACTAGTTTCAGGACTAGTCACAAACCCTCTTTTCCACATAGTGTAACTCCAAAAATACAACGATGAACAAGATGAATTATTTTTCAAAGCTACTTGGATATGTTTCCTCAACGAATTCCCAATTTCATGGTTTGAATCATTCTAAAAAACAAATTATTGCGAAAATGGTGAGACGACCTGTAATAACATACCTTAGAAAGCATCATCAAAATAATTTATCCTCCCTTGAATTTCATCCTTCTCTACTTCACCTTCCCTCTGAAATTTGGCCTAGATATCCTTTGGTTACCTCCATCACTTGTAGATATTCAATATGCTCAAGTTTGATTAAAACGAGAGATACTTTCCTCTTATTGATAATTTCATGTAGCTTCCTCAAGGGGTTACCTTTTAACCATCTTAACCCACTTTCCTTATTTTAGGGTTAACCCACATCTAACCACTTGTCAACTTAGTAATTTCTCCATTAACTTTATTATTTAAATAATTTCTTTTGTATCCACTTTGACTTATAGTACACTCACCACTTCACTTTATTATTTACCTTCTAAAATCTCTTAAACCACTTTCCTTATTTTAGGGCTAACCCACTTCTAACCACTTGTCCACTTAGTAATTTCTCAATTAACTTTATTATTTAAATAATTTATTTTGTATCTAATTTGAATTATAGTACACTCATCACTTCACTTTATTATTTAAATAATTTCTTCTTTGCAACCACTTTGACTACTTTGACCTTTTGGGGCTTCTAGATGACTCATGAGAATTCTTCAACTTCACATGGCCATAACTCTCTAACCATAAGGAGTTATGTGACGTTCCACATACCACCGAAAATGGCATGACATGCACTATAAATTTAGAATAGTCTTACCTTAAAATATATTAAAACTCATACCATTATACATCAAACAAACTTGGGTCCATTACCCAAATCTTTGTGCTACCGTAATTTCTGCAAGGGTTGACATCAATGACAACCAACCCAAATAATCAACAATACCCCCCTTTGGCATTGATGGAAACACTCTAATGCAATACTGGAGTGATATCACTCATACTCCCCTTGTGACCATCGCTCCCCATGGAACCATGCCTCTTTTCTCTTTCTCCAAGCATTTACATTTTCATTTGATAAATCTCTCCCCCTTTGTCATCAATGGAAAATGTATCTTTCCATCCAGGGCTGCTCCCCCTAACTGAACTGTCCTTGGGGATACTTCCCATGACTGAACGCTTCTTGAAACTGATCCCCCAACCTGAATTGTCCTCTTTATGGTGATTTCTCGTGTAAATCTAAGACATATAAGATAAGAATTCAAAAGCATTCATTTTGGAGTATAAATTACTCCGAGTCTCTGCTGAAAATACTCAAAGGCTTCCCTTGGAAGCGGTTTTGTAAAGATGTTTGCCACTTGTTATTTTGTGCCCGCATATTCAACTCTGATGTTCTTCTTTACAACTTGTTCCCATAGAAAGTGATACTTTATTGGAATGTGCTTCATCTTGGAGTGCATCACTGGGTTCTTTGAGATACCGTTGGCACTTGCATTATCAAAATAGATTGGAATGGGATCATCATACTCAAACTGTATATCTGCCAGAGTTTGTTTCATCCATAAAACTTGTGTACAACACGTTGTTGCTGCAATATACTTTGTTTCAACTGTAGATAAAGATACCGATGATTGTTTCTTGCTTAGCCAAGATTGATCCAGATGGATCTCGGTGGCCATCCACCTTTTCCACTGAATCACCATTTTGAGCCTGTGGTTTTGATAAACCATAAAATTCATCCTTTTGATGGGGAATGGAATGTAATGTCATCTTCATTTGTTAATTACAGACATCATGTAATGGTATTATGTACATGCCTACAACTTAGCGTTAATGCACCAGATCCCATTATAACTTTTTAGTTAAGGACGCTCGAGCTAGAGTAGTACTAAGATGGGTGACTACTCGGGATGTCCTAGTATTTTACATGCGTATGGAATTTTATAAACTTAGTCCAATTTATCCCACATGCATCATGGGAATTGTTCTCCTCTCACTCTCTCATATATAATTGAGGTGAAGGAGGCCCTTTAATCATGCAATGGAGTGTGATGTAAAGCTTCTTGTGAATTAAGCGTAATCGACATCTCTTTCTTTTTAGAGATAATCTACCCCATTTTTCCAGTTTGTGTTCTACAATGTTTTTCTATCTTATTCAGTAATATAAGTTGGGTTTCACTGTATTTATGTGTTCTCTTCTATATCTTTGTGTATTTCATTGTTATATATTGGTTATATTTATTCCTTCATGTTGTTCTCAAAATAATTTGGATTAGTGGTATCCGAGCAGTCTGCTCCTTGTCATTTCTCAAAGAAAGTCCTCGATGAGGTCAAGGTATGGAGATTTGGGTCTCGAGCTAGTTTCGCTTGAGGAAAAGCACTCTCGCTTGCCCAAGCGACCTCCCATGGTAGAAGAAAAGAGAGATGATAGAGCAGGATATCCTTTCAAGACCTTGCTCGAGGAAGCCCTCATGTGAAAAAGGAATGAGATGATGGACAACTTTGCTCATATCCTTCGAAGAATATCGATGGCGACATCCAAGGCATATTCAACAAATAACCATTTCACAAGTGAGACACCCTTCAAGGTACAAGTTAATTTTGATATCCCTTTATTTGAAGGCCAGATAGATGCATATGCTTTAGAAAAATGGTTGAATCTTCTAGAAGGTTATTACTTTGTCCAAAAAAATTTCGACAGTGAAAATATCACCTTCGCACTCCTTAAAGACATTCCCCATGTCAAATATTGGTGGGAAGGTTACTGGAAGAGGTACACCACGGATGATTCTACACTATTTGGGAGAGAAGCCACTTGGGCAGCCTTTGTAGATGCCCTAAAGGAGGATTTCTACCATGTCGAAAACTATGATGACCAATACATGATATGGAAAACTCTATGTCATAAAAGAGACCAGACGGTGTTGAAGTACAACAACATGTTTCATACCTTGTGCTCAAATATAAGTATCAAATAATTTGAGAGAAACCTAGTTTTGAAGTACTACAGTGGTATAGAGAGGTACATCCAAATAGAGATGGATTTCTTGGACATCTCCTCACTGGGAGTTGCTTATCGATATGCAGTGAAAATTGAACAGAATTTCAAGCAACAAAGTAAATGGGAGAAGCATGGACATAGCAAGAAGACCAACCTCAAGAGAGACAGTACCAGATGTATGCAAAGAAGGGTAATGAGAAGTCTAATAAAGACACTATAAAATGGTGTGATATCCACAACGACCCTTGGCACAACACTGATGAATGTCGCTCAATATAGTCATTGGTGGTCGAGCTCAAAGACAAAGAGTCAAACCCTGACTTGGAATCTGATTTAGAAAATAATAAAATAATACATATCTTTGATGCAAAACCCACCGCTAGTGTCGCAATTGCAACAATCCAACCAGAAGAGGATCCTGAGGAGGGGGAGAGACTCTTCCATTCACAGATATGGGTGAAGGGGACCCCACTGCATTTTATTTTTGATAAAGGAAGCTAAAATAACATCATCTCAATAGAGGTTGTCAATAAGTTGGATTTTCCAACAACACCACACCAACAACCATATAACATCAGGTGGCTTTGCCAGGGTCAAGATATTCGTGTCAGCCAACAGTGTCGTCTGTCCTACAACATCAAGCTCTACAAGGATGAGGTATTGTGTGATGTTTCCCCACTAACATTCTGTGATGTTCTATTAGGCCAACCATATATGTGGAGGCATCATGTTGTTTATGAGTCTCGACCCTGTAGCATCATTGTTACTCTTGGGGGTCAACTATACAGGATACCAAAGGTAGTTTCAACTATTGTCCCACTAAAACAATTCCACAAATTAATCTCTCATACTGAAAAGTTTATCCTCTTCACAATCCGATTAGAAGGTGAATGAAAGGACACTGTAATCACTGCAGCCTCAACCCAATACCTTTATATCCAATAGAAGAAGATCGACAATATTGTAGAAGAGTACCAATATGTTTTATCTAACCCCTCTAATATTAGAGGAGATTAGTATCATGGTTTAACCCTGTCTTGGGATTTAATGCCTCTAAGTGCCCTTTGTTGAGTAGAAGAAGTAGGAGTTTCAGAAGCATTAATACTGGTTCCTGCCAAACGCTGACCACTTCTCGTTTTAAGAGGGGAAATATCATAACCCAAACCATGATTCAGTGGAATATTTCCTCTATAAGTCACTAAAGGGGTGGGAGACGTAGACTTAAAATCAATTCATACAGATTCCTATCCAAAACCAAATCACTTGTAGGTGATTCAATATAGCCCAAGAGAAGATGAGAATCATTGCCAAGAGCAGAAAGGTCAGGTTGGATGGCATTCTCTCTGTCAGTTGGGGAAGAAATCAACACTTCACTTTGCCCCAAAGGCAAAGGTAAACTATAGGGATGCAAAACATCAGGAGGGCACTCCGGTAGGGGGTTCCCGCCTACTTCGATCAACATAGGAACTGCTAACACTGACAACTTATTTTTAACAAAATCTTCCCCAAATGAAAAAATAGAGTCTGAAATCTTACTTAAAAAATCTCTCTCCCACAAAGATAATGATTTAAAAATACTTGGACAGTGGAATTTTAACTTACCAACAAAGGATGTGTCATTTCTTTCAATACAATGCTCCGAACTAAGTATCAACATCTCCGATTCCCCACCCTCATCCACTAATTTCGAAACTATATCATCAAAATCTTCATCAGATGTTCCTTTATCCTCGTTCAAACCCTGTGAAAAAGAGAAAATAGCTCTCAAGTGCCCTATCCGTCTGCATTTAGAGGATTTGAATGGCAGACCTAAATAGTCCATCCTCTGCGTAAACATGAAGTCTCTCCACTCTATTTATAACACTTCAGATAAATCTGCATGAGTGTCTATCTCTACTAAAACTCTCTCCATCCTTTTATCACTAGAATGCAGTGTTGCCTCACTTACCCCAATGTAATGACCCAAGCAATCTCCAATCGCTTTCAACGCATTAAGATTCCACAGTTGTAATGGAAAGTTTGGAAGAAGCACCCAAAGATGTCTGAAACTAAAATACTCTGTATTCATATTAAAAATGAATCTCCATGTTTTAATCATTAAGCTTCCAGCATCCATTTGCCAAAATACCTCCAGAATATGCTTAGTGTCTTCCAGACTTCAGAAAATGAAGCCGAACCACCCCCGAGATAAGGAAAGAAAGACTGGAGAGTATCCTAGAAAGGGTAACCATGTCTTTCAAACCCACTCTTCAATTTATATCCAGATATGCGAGCTATAGGCCATCCTAGCAACGACAGTGTAGAGTGCTAGGTTGCAGGATTCTTCTAGCCCTACATCAACCCCCATGACTAGTCTTCGCCTAAGTCTCTTAGGTTTCCAAAATTTAGCTAAATGTTTCACATGTCCAGAGCTATTCATTGGTATAGTCATGGGAGTCTCATGGGTTTTAAAAAGTGGGTCACCACTCTTCACCTTAGCATCCTCTGCTCTGGAACAACTCTGGATGTTTTTTGGAAAAGGAGGGAGGCTTCTGTTTAGAATATTACGCGACTGAGGTGGGTACTGTGCATCTGCCAAAGAGTAATGGGGAGAGTTGATAGCATTGAAAGGTAATTTGTCCTGACCGCTGGTGTCATTAAGGTCATTTAAAGAATGACCAGTGTTCTTAATTAAGACACTCAATGAATCTATCACTTCAAAGAATCCATTCCTTTCCCATTGCTCCTCATCAGCCACTCTAACCTCAGGCTCCATATTGGATTGCACTAAAAAAAAAATAATGGGCTCCACCAACACTGCCAGTCAAATCACTCTTCTAAGATAATCAACTAAGCCATAAAACGACAGTCCAATAATCTAAGGGAAAAGATAGGGTATCCTGGAACCCATCAGAGACATCAAACCAAGTCAGTGAATAAAACCACAAAGTTTGTCGTTAAAAAGCAGATCCTAGAAATCCTGGTCTAAACAACTAGATTTCTTTCATGGAAACCAAAGTAGTTGTTCCATTCTTAAGAACCTCACCTATACTTTTGTCAATCCATGAAAACCTGCAACAAAATCAAATTTAAATATCATTCTTGCAATGAGAGTGGTGTTTGCTTAAATATAATATCAAATCACTTTATCACTTCAAATGCTAATTATAACATTGATATGATAATATTTAAATACAAAATTATTCATATTTATTTGAAGCTACATGCTCCACATAGGATGCCATTGATTCATAGGATTCATAAATTTCTTCGACCGTATTCATTATATTCATTTTTTCCCTTAAATTTTCTAGACAATTTTGTTGTCAACATGGATCAAATGATTATACCAATGGGTCCCTCACTATTAAATCTTTCCAACGAGCCATATTGTGCTTGATTTGACCACCCAAAACTAAATATTCATTTCTTTGAATTTAATGCTCAACAACCATTAATTTGTTCTGCGAGTCAATCTCAGTCCTTGATCTACGAGTTCGAGGATGTATCCCATGCATTTGGGAGCTTGATGATGAAATAGTTATATTTTTTAACCCTCCCAATGTAGTCTGTATGTGGAACTAGGAAAGGTATAGAGCGTAGGACCCACGTTAAGGTTTTCACAAAACCTACAATGAAAATAACCCAATATTAAAATAATATCATCAGACTTAAAACAATATAATAATAATAAATATGAAATTCTCATGTCTGTAGGCTTGCGGGAAAGGATGATCCGGTAGGCTTGCGGGATGTCAGGACTGTGAGATAGGTGTGTGGGCTTGAGGGTAGATAGGATTGTGAGATTAGGAAATTTGAAATCCTATAGGTTGCATTAGGTTCAAAGAAATACCGATAAGGAAAGTTTGCAGGACTTACATCTTTTGGGTTGCAGGAAGATCAAACGATCACCAAAAGTACTCCAATTCTAATACCCGTGAGGATTATCCCACACAATGTGTGGTTGAGGGATTACATGGTTGTCCCTCATTGTATCATGGGGAAGGAAGGCTCACGAGGATAGGTGACCGATCTAAAACCTCGATGAACATTGCAAGGCATGTTGGTTGAAGGTTGCGGGTTAACATGAAACAATGCTACCTAATATTCTAATGAGACAAGTTTGCTAAAGGAAACCTTGATAGATCTATGGTCCACGGGAGACTTGAGAATTATAACCAATATTTCTCATGGGGAAGTTCATGCAAAGATGAGCCCGCAAAGGCAAGATTCTAATACGCTTGTAGCCTTTAGGCTTCAAAAATATCACAAAAGTACTCCAGGATTAACCCCTCGATGGTTAAGGTTCCCAATATGGATCAAGGTTTTGGAAAGAATACGATACAACTTCAAATTTGGAAAGGAAAAAGGACCACAATGAACATGGTGATAATAAAAAATATGAACAATGTTTGGGAAAGAAGGAGGCTCAATCCTAAGTGTTAGATATGATGATAATCAATATATGATAAGAGAGAATATTGATTGAGAGGAGAAAGACCGAGGGATTACCATATGCATTTTATATGTGAAAAATTTAAGTAAAGCAATATGTTACTTGCATATTTATTCATCAATGGGGGGCCTTGCTCTAGATTTTCATGTATTTTGTGACCAAATATACATGACCCTTTGTTTCAACATGATTCTCTTGAAAACTCAAATCAATCAATGCAGTAAAGAAATTAACTTTGCAACCCTATTCCTACAACCACAAAAAGAATAAACTTTATTACACAAGGAATAAGATATTTGCTAAAGGATTATAAAATTCACATTCTTTCCTATTGTTAGTTTACTAACAAATGAAAAAGAGTTGGGCTTCTTGAATAATGAGGAAATGAAAAGAATGAATTCCTTAGAAGCAATCATCTATGATCTTAGTTTTTCATGAATGATCTTCTGTTGTAAAAAAATGTTAGGAAATATGCATGTATCTAATCTCAAACTCTTGGAAGTGATCATAGATGCCAACTTAACGAGAACTATGACCTCAAAACGAGAACTCTGGCCCAAAAAATCAGTATTTTGGGTCAAAAACACCAAAATCAACCCCCAAATAAAAAAGTGGCACTACTGGTAGCACTCTTTTTGGGGGGTGGTTAAAATTCCAACTTGTTTGAAATCACAACCTTGAGAATCGATACCAATGCAGACATAAACCTTAAAATCGACCCTTAAATTGAAAAGTGATGTTAGCGGTAGTATCGAATTTTTGTTTGTAGTTAAAATTACAACCCGATTGAAATTGTGGCCTAAACGACTTCTACCATCATAGATAAAAGCTTAGAAAAGGACTCCTAAATCATTACTTCAAAAATTATTTATTAAATTAATTTTATTTTTTTATAAAAAATAAATAAATGGGAAAGAAAAAACTCCATAAACAAGTTCTTTTAAAAAACAAAAGAAACACATTTAAAAAAAAAAAATCATAATCCAATCTTCTTTTTTTTTTTCAAAAAACAAATTAACATTAAAAAACATTTGAATTTTTTTTAAAACCTTAAGAAAACAATTTTTTTAAAACAAAAACAAATTAATAAAAACAAATAAAAAAAGAAAAAAAAACAATAAAAATTCACCCCAACACAGCCAAAATACAACAAAAACACAAACAAAAATTTAAAAAAATATGAAAAATACAAATTAAAAATAAAATAAAATTAAAAAACTATATTAATACCAACTAAGAATACTCAAGGAGTTTTGCTCCAATATGAGTATGATTGTTAATACCGACAAGACTAAGGTCATGATCATTAAATCCAATATGATCACTTATGATACCTTCATATATGACAACAACAACTTGGAGGAAGTGACTTCATACAAATAGTTTGGAATCAATATTCACCACAAGCTCAACTAGAATTGTAGCATTGAGAAGATGATTATTGGGGGATGGAAAGCTTATTATGGTCTTGAAAACAATTGTAAATCAACCTATCTTTGGATTTGGGATAAGAAGAAACTCCTCTTTGAGATTCTTGTTACTCCTTTCATTCTTTATGGATGTGAATTCTAGGGATGTAGTATCTCTTGTGAATCTTGGAGAAAGATAGAGCAAATACAAAATAATTTAATAACCTATAATCTCAAAATTAAAGGAAATATGCCCTATCCCATCCTCCTCTTAGAGGCAAGCCTCTCCCCCATTGAGAGCACAACTATGACTAGATACTTAATGTATAAGAAAAAGTTAAACAAAATGGAAGACAAGAGGCTTCCTAAAATTGCTTCAAAATCCAATCGTAACCACCATCGACTCAAGTGAGGATGGCATAAAGATGCTCAGTCTTGGCTAAACTATTGGGGAGTCATGGAAGACACCATTTTTCAAAATAAAGATACTATTAAAAATATCATTAAATCAAAATTTAAGGAGAAAATGTGGTGTGATAAAGAGTTAGAGGAAAAAATAAAATTGAGGTATTATAAGGATGTAATCAACCCTAATCGAGAAGATCAAAAGTATCTCTCTGTTTTGACAAGTGTAAAGAAAAAAACAAGCATTGCTAAGATAAGAACAAATTCTTAGGAGCTCCATAGTGAAACTGAGTGTTGGTCAAATTCTAAAATGCCTTGGGATGAAAGAGTGTGCCACCATTGTGACACTAAGAAGGTTGAAGATGAAAGGAACTTTCTTTTGGATTGTCCAGCCTATACCCAAATTAGATCTCAATTTCAAAATATTTGTCACACTAACAACCTTCGTAACCTTTTAACTCAACAAAGATATGGTGATCTTGGAAATCTTCTCTTAATTTTTTGCAAGCACATAAAAAAAACCCCTCTTAAGGTTCGATAAACCAATCCGGTCCCAATGGATCATCATCATCATTATTGTCACCACCACCACCACCACCACCACTAAAAAAATAATAACAAAAATAACTATTTAAAAAACAAAAATTTAAACCGAACTATAAAATAAATAAAAAACTATTTAAACAATTTAAACAAAAAAAAATAAATTAAAAAAACATAACAAACGAATTACAAACAAAATAAATAAAAAATTGTTTAAATAATTTAAACAATTAAAAAAACATAACAAACAAATTACAAACAATATTTTTTTTTAATGAATTACAACCCCCAAATCTTTATAATTCATAATTTTTTTATTGTTTTAATTAATATTGGTAATTTGTTCGTTGCTTTTTTTTTAATTTTTTTTATAATTGGTTTAAATTATTTAAAAATTTATGAATTCTAAATATTTGGGGGAGAGGGCGATGGGAATCCCCAAAACTCCATGAGCCCCCAAATATTTATTTAAAAAATTATGAATTCTAAATATTTGGGGGAGGGGAGATGGGAATCCCCAAAATTCCACACGCCTTGGGTGTGTGAGTGTGTATATATATATATATATATATATATATATATATATATATATACAGCATGAGTGGGCCTAATGGTTAAGAACATGTGTTTCCTCTTAATAGGTCACAGGTTCAAATCTAGAGGGGGGTAGGGTATGTATACCTTCGTAGACTTTACCAGTCAAATTGTTGGGCGGAGGGGGATCCCTTGTCCCACAAACAAGGGGTCCTCATACACCAATTTGGTGTGCTGGCTTGGCCGTGACCTTAAAAATAGACTATTATTATTATTATTATTATATATTTGGTTGGCAAGATTCAAGCCAAGAAAATAAGTAAGGCCAAGGAAAGAAATAAGTAAAGAGGACCAATACAATGAGTTAAATGTGTGTCAAGTGTACGTGTGTGTTCAAAGTGTAGAGAGTAAGAACTAAGTTCGCATATGCCACAATATGAATCGATGCGGGGGAAGGTTTCATATTTGTTTTATTTTTATTTTTAATTTTTTTGTATTTTGGATGTGTTTGGGTGATTTTGTTTTGTTTTTTCTCTTAAGAAAATATTTTATAATTTGTTTATATGTTTTTTTTTATAATTTTGCTTTTATAAGGGTTTTTAAAAAAAATTGATGTTAATTTTTTTTGAATTTTAATTAATTTTTTTGAATTGGATTATGATATTTTTTTATTATAAAAAATGCGTTATTTTTTTTAAGAACATGTTTGCATAGTTTTTTTTTCATTTTTTTTTTTTTATAGAAAAATAAAATAATTTAATAAATAATTTTCAAAGTCACAATTTAAGAGTCTTTTTTGAGTCTTTTATCTGTGATAGTAGAATTTAAGGTTGCTACTATAGAAAAGAAATTGATGCTACTAATAACATCACTTTTTGATTTAAGGTTTATGTTCGTAATGGTATCTATTCTTAAGGTTGCAATTTCAAACAAGTGAGAATTTTAACCACCACCCCCAAAAAAAGTGCTACTGGTAGCTCCACTTTTTTATTCAAGGGAAAAATAACCACTTAATTTGACCTCTAAAAAAATGAGAACTCTAGAGAGTTCTCGTTAATTTGGTAACTTTGTTAGAGATCAAATATCTTGTAATTCTATTTATGGATATTAAATTGAGGAACCTAATTAATATGTGAGGATTTGAGCATGAATACAGTAGATACAAAACATAAAGAAACAATCTTCTCTTCATCTGATCCAACCATTTACTTCTCAATGATGTTATGAGTTGATAATTTAGACCTAAGAATAAGAATTCGAGAAGTTCTTAAAAGAAAACTCGTTCAAGGCATAAAATAAAAAATTAAACCCCGCAATCATATAGGACCAATAAATATTTCGAAATCTACAAAAAGTTCTAGATATAACCTATGAATATCATCGTCCCCGAGGTGTAGGACAGTCGGTGACAGAGTGTACTCTTAAGGCACTTCGTGATGTTAAAGTCACGAGTTCGAAACCTGTGGGGACAAAAAATCCAGCCATGTTAAGGGTTGGTGTGGCTCAGGCTGGGTGTGATCCTCGGGTGATTTTGACGGCTTAGATGTCCCTGAGTTGCGGTTTCTTAGCCATAGGTTAGTCCCACATGTCACAGACAAACTAACAAACAAAAAAAAAAAAACTATCAATATCATCATGTAAATATCAGAGAAGCATCATAAACCAAAGGTACAATGGCAAATATTTGAAAGCACAAGATCAAAGAGATTATTGGTCATAACAAACCTCCTCAAAGATAACAATCAATGAATATCCAAAAACCTCACCTATTCAGGGTAGATAAATAAAATTCATTAGTATCATAGTAGTAGAGGATTAAACATTAGAGCTTAAATTTAGTAGGGGCCCCCTTTCCCTTTGCTTTTAAAGGAAAAATAAAAGAGGGGTTGTAGTGGCCACAACACTCACTTTGACACATTCTTGCACATGATATTACTCATGGGAATAAAACCTATTTTTCCATGAATTTATAGATCCAACCAGCTATTACACATGCCCACTAAGACTACCTTCAAGATTCACCACTCAGACCTCTTATATTTCTGCACATTCGTTTTTATCTTCTTAGAGTTACCCCCAATTCCCAACATGGTATCAGAGCCATGTCTTGACCTTGCATGTTATCCACAAATATTTCTAATTTGGATCTCGTATTAATTGATTCTAGGCTGTTGATTTGTTGATTATAACCTGTTTAGATCATATTAGATCTTTAAGAAGATGGATTATAAAATTGATCTTGTTATTTTGAATGGACTCAATTATGCTATTTGGGCACTAGACATGGAAACTTTGATGAAAAGCAAAGGGCTATGGCCATATACTAAGGCCACTATTCTAGATCCAAAGGATGACCAAGTGAAATTTGTTGTCGATGGGAAGAAAGATGAGGATGTTGGGGTCATTATGACCTACATTTCTCAAGAGGCTTGCTTTCATACAAGAAGGATCGACTATCCTCATGAAGTATGGAAGAAGTTGAAGTCTTTTTTGATAAATTTGATGAGAGTCGAGTTACACAGTTGGAGAAATATTTGATCTCTCTTGATCCAAATTCCCTTGAAAGGATTGAGGGCTATTTGGATTGTGTTAAAGAACTATATCTGAAATAGGGAGAATATGGGAATAATTTTTAGAATAAAGATGGACAACTCATTGAGCTAGTTTTGATGAATTTGAGAAAACCTTTTGACACATTTTGTTCCACATTCTATACAAATTGGTAGGCACACAAGGAATATGGTAAGGAATATACCTTTGATACCTTCTATGGCTTATTGATTAATTATCAAGACAGGTTGTTTGATGAAGGGAAGCTTGGTAGTAAACATCAATCTCACTAGCTCAAGGGAAAGGGAAAGATAAATTATAAGGAAAGAGGATGCTCCAATACTCCTCTACGTAGACATGATGTCATGAATAGAAGACTAGAGTGAATACTATTGATTCTACATCTACCTGGAAGAATCAAAAGAATAATTTTTTTTGTCTATTGTGGAAAGACTGGACACGTGGAGAAAAACTATTGTAAGAAGGGATCTAACCTAGAAGAGAAGGTTAAGTAGCTTGAAGGAGACATGTCAGCTATCCATTCACCTAAAAACAATTTTACTTTCCAAGTTGGAACCTCTCAAGTGTTTCTTTCTCACACCTCCAAGAATGAGTGGGTAGTTGATTCTGGATGCACCCATCATATGGCCAAATATGCTTCTCTATTATCCCTCTTGGATAAAGTTTTCAAGTGAAATATTTATGTCGCTAATGATTTTTACCTCTATATTGTTGGTCATGGTGATGTTCCCTATAGACATGGTATGATTTTTTTTCTATAATGTACCTAATCTAAATGCAAATCTATTGTTGGTTTCCCAATTGATGTAGATTGGTAAGATTGTTGAGTTATGTCTAGATTAGTTCTTTGTTAAGGATCTGCAAACTGATAGGTCAATTGTCTCCAAAGGGTTTCTTGACTCAAAGGATGGACTATATAAGTTCTATGACCTACTTCAATCAAATCCTGGATTGACCGCTCTCATTTCCTAGACTGACGAGCAGAGAAAAATTTGGCATGAACGACTTGGACACCTAAAGTATTGAAGTTTGAAGTTGATGGTCAAATAGAACATGGTTGTTGATCTTCCCAAAATTATTCCACTGGATGGAGTCTATAGAGGGTGTGTGCCATGAAAACATCATCAAGCACCTTTTGACTCTAGCAAAGCATGGTGAGCACATAACCCACTGGAGCTTGTTCACAGTGATATATGTTGTATTAATAAGCCTTCATTACTAGGCGTGAAGTACATTTTGACCTTTATCAATGATCTCTCTAGATTTACTTGGATCTATTTCTTGAAAAATAAGAGTCACATCTTTGAAAAATTCAAGGAATTTAGGGCATTAGATGAAAATCAATGTGGTCCACTTATCAAATGCTTGAGATCTGATAATGGCAGAGAGTATGTGAATCCACTATTTGAAGAATATATTTCTCAATTAGGTATTGCTTGGAAAATTTCTATTTCTCACACTCCTCTATATAATGGCATAGTATAAAGAGAGAATTAGAATTTGGTTGAGATGGTTCGATTCCTTTTGCAGGACAAATATCTATCAACTAAGTTTTGGGATGAAGTTATTCACTATGCCAACTATATCCTAAATCATATTCTGACTAGAGGTTCCAAATCTATGACTCTAGTTGAGAGATAGAGTGTAAAAAAAAACCCAGACAATCACCTCAGAGTATTCAAATGTATTTCTTAGGCCCATATTTCCGATGATTGTAGGAAGAAATTGGATGCAAAGAGCCATGCTTGCGTCATGATGGGATACTCCAAAGAATCCAACGCATATAGACTATTTGACCCTATCAAATGATATATCATTATCATGAGAAATGTATTTTTTGATGAGAAGTATTCAAGCATTAAGTTGTTGAATTCCTCCTTCATTCTATTATAGGATGGTTCCTTTGATATTGTTTCTGACAATGTATCAATTGTTCTTTTTTTTAACATTTTGACCGGGCAGTCGAACTTCGTTCCCAAGTCGAATAAATAGTTGATTTCTTGGTCGATTGGTTAAATTATTTCTCCTAATCGATATTATAAAGTGAATGTAAGTTCACCATCCCTTTGTCTCCCTCGGTGGGTTTCTACGATGCTTGAACTTGTTGGACATGATGTTTGTGATGTCTCTTTAGGCTGTCAGACTTGGAGTTAGAAGTAGAAAGCTTGTGTTTCTTTGATGACACGTGTTCTTGAGACTTGTGATTCTATCTCTTATATATATGTGCAAGGATGACTTGAATGGGAGAAATCTATGCAAGTTGGGATGAATTCTCTTTTAAAGAATCACACTTGGGATTAAGTTCCTCGACCTCAAGGGAAGAACATCGTGAAATTTCGATGGGTTTATAAGAAAATTTTTACCTATGAAGGTGTTTTCAAGCATCATAAATCTCCTTTGATCGTGAAAAGGATTTTCTCAACAAGAAGGAATTGACTACAATGATACTTTTGTCCCTGTTGAAAACATGAATTCTACTTGACTGATTCTTTCCTTTGTTGATTGCTTTGAATAATAGATCCACCATATGGATGTTAAAAGTTTCTTTCTTCTTAATCTGCGAAGGAAGCGACACCAGGCTAGGGTTTAGGGTTTCTACTACTCTGCTATAATTGTTTTCCCCATTGGGGTACATTCCTTTGAAGGAGGGAGGGCCGAGAGGCTCCTCTTACAGCCAGGAAATGGCGAATAGAATCATGGGAGAGGGCTCCAAGAGGCCCACCTTCGAACCTCCCCTCGATCTACGCTCCAAGTTATTGGCCGAAGGAACCTTCAAAGACAAGGAGATGGACATCAATTCAAGAAAAGAGCTAGCACCTGCAAGTGCATCAAGGCCATGGATACCAAGAAAGTGTGTCCCACAAGCACCACATGCCCTTAAATACATTATCAGTTCTCCCCGCATTGAGGAGCATAAACAATATATGAGATATTATTCCTTGGTAGGCAAAATTTTAGGGCTCTGGCCCTCAGAAAGAGACCTAGTCAAATGGATACAACATTGGTGGAAGCCCAAAGGACACTATGAACTGCAACTTGGCTCCAAGGGTTTCTTCACCATCATCTTGCACAACCTCGAGGACCAAAACCGCACTTTTTACAAAGGGTTGTATTTTTTCAACTCAGCGGGACTCTTCTTGAGGTTTTGGACAGAGAAATTTAGCCCTGAAATGGAAGACTTCACACATGCACCCATGTGGATCAGACTATATTCCCTACCTCAGGAATTCTGGTGGGAGGAGGTCCTTGCAGGAATAGGTAACACCATTGGTGTCTATGTCAAATCTTCGGAGGCCACTAAGCAAAGACGATACACCTCATATGCGTGCATCTGTGTATACCTGAACATAGCCAAGCTTCTCCCGGGATCCATAGCCCTAGAATACCATGATGAGGATTGGATGCAAACCATTGACTATGAACATATCCCGTTCAGATGTAGGAAATTCCATGAGCACGAACATCTCTTCAGATAATGTCCCCTCAATGCCACAATCAAAGAGGGGAATTCAGATGCCAACAAAGACAAGGATGGCTTCACTCAAGTGCCTGGAAAGTGCAGACAAGGAGGAAGGAAGAAGGAAACCTAGGAAAGTAAATATTTGTCCACCAACAACAAATATGTGGTCCTACAACATCAACCGGAGAACCCCTCAGACCCCAAGGAGGTGAAGAAAGAGAAAACACCTAAGAAAATAGGCAAAGGGAAAGAGGGATCACTACCAGAGATGAATCCAAACACTTCATCAATAGACCCCACAAATCAAATAGAGGATCACCTGGAAACAGAGGATGGGGATGTTGAGATGGACCTCGACGAGAAAGAACTAGCAGGTGTGGACCTGAAGCACCTAGAGCATGCATATTGACACCATAAACTGTACACCATACCTCCAGATCAACTATGAAAAGTGCACATGGTCTTCCTCAACTCCTCATCTGGATCCATAGCCAGATCTAGTAAGGGTTTGGGAATACAAGGGAACCAGCCAAAGGATCAGAGAAAACCTCAAAAAGATGAAAAGAAAAGAGGAAGGAAATCGGTGAACAAGCTCATACAAGAGATAGGTCACTTCATGGTGAACTCCAGTCAGATCCACCTCATCTCAGATAACTTTCCTGCTATCCCCTCCCCCTCCTCCTCATGAATATCCGCTCCTGGAATATAAGAGGTCTCAACAAGCATAGCAAGAAAAAACTGCTGCGAGATTTGATCTTATCAAAGAAACCAGCCATAATGTTGCTCCAAGAAACAAAATGTGATACTGAAGACATAGATAGACTTCTCCCCTACTGTTGGAAGCAAGGGAAATTTATATCCATAGAGACCATAGGCACGACTGGAGCCCTAGCTGTACTTTGGAACCCCAACACAACCATTATGGAAACCTTCATCATGACCAGTACCAGGGATAAGCAAGCCTTCCTCAGAAATCTAGAGTACTCTTCTACCTTAACCAAGGACAACAGATGGATTGTAGGGGGTGACTTCAACTTGATATGCAATATGGATGAAAAAAAAGGAGGAACTCGGTGCCTGGAACAGGAATTCAGCGACTTCTAAAATCTTATAGATAACATCGACTTCATTGACCTAGAAACCCCCAATGGCACCTTCACCTAGACAAAATGAAGAACTAGAATAAATCAAATAGACTGCAGAATAGATTGGTTCATCATTTTAGACTCCCTCTTATTGGAAGGCACAGATCTTGAGGCAACCATTTTGGATTTTCATGGGTCGGATCACTGGTCCATTCAGCTATGGTGGATGTGTCGGCTACCCCAGGCCGGAAACCCTTCAGGTTTGAACAGTTCTGGCTCAACCACCCAGACTTTCAAGAAAAAATCCATGAGTAGTGGAGGGAGGCAGCGGTACCTCATGGCTCCAAGATATACCGATTCTAGTAGAGGCTCAAGAATCTTAAGCAATAGCTTAGAATCTGGAATAGGCAAACCTTTGGCAATATTTTCGACTCCCAAAAACAACTGACTGATGAAATGAGCATGATACAAAGACAAGTCTGGGAGCATGGACTCACGGAAGACCTTAAAATCTAGGAAGCAACTTTAACCCAACAGTTGGAATACAGGAAATCCCAAGAAGAGATTTTGTGGAAACAAAAATCTCGCATCTAGTGGCTCAAGGAGGGTGACCGAAATACCAATTTTTTTCACAGGTCCACCCTTCAACGGAGGAACGCCAATCGAATCACACAGTTAACCTCTAGAAATGGCCAACTCATCCATTCTCATGAGGATCTGGAAAAGGAACTGATCGCTTACTACAAAGACCTCCTTGTGGAGCCCATACAGAACAGATCTCAATCCATTGCCAAGGTTACGCAACACATACCCACCCTAATCACTCAGGAATAGAATGCAGCTCTGCTCAGGCCTATCACTCTTGAGGAAGTTGATCAAGCACTCTAGGACACCCCCAAAGGAAAGGCTCCGAGACCAGATGGATTTACTGGTGACTTCTTCCATCATTGTTGGAATATCATCATGGAAGAGGTTTGGGAAATCATTGAAGACTCCATATCTTTAGGGAAAGTCTTCCTGGATCTCAACACTACTTTCCTCACCCTCATTCCCAAAGAGGAGCATATCACTCACCCCAAACAATTTTGACCCATCGCGTTGTGCAACATCATCTATAAACTCCTAACCAAAGTGATCGCTAGATGACTCAAGCCCATCCTACCATGGATCATCTCTCAATACCAATCAGGCTATGTGGAAGGCAGATAAATCCTGGACAACGTCATACTAGCACATGAAGTGATTCAATCCTTGCAAAAGACCCGTATGCTAGGTATGCTCCTAAAACTGGACCTTTCCAAAGCCTTTGACAAGTTAAGTTGGGATTACATGCATGAAATTTTCCTTGCCTTTGGTTTCGACCAAACTTGGGTAGAGTGGATCCTAAATCTTACCTCCTCTACTTTCTTTTCTATCCTGGTTAATGGGGTTCCTTCTCATCCTTTTTCTCCCTCCAGAGGAATTAGATAAGGTGACCCTCTTTCCCCTTTCCTTTTTATTATCATGGTCAAGGGTCTTAGTCACTCCATTCACGCCACCATAGAAAATAAAATGTTGATTGTTCTACCCCTGCAAGGTATCTCTCCTCCGATCTCTCACAACCAATTTTTTGATGATACCCTGATGATGGGATCCCCCACAGTCAAGGAAGCCCACTCTTTCCTCTCTATCCTTCAAAATTTCTGTGATGCCTCAGGAGTAGACTTTAAAAAAGAAAAATCCCATATTTTCTTCTTCAATACACCAACTTCGATTCAATGTCATATCTCTGAAATCTCGAGTTTCACCCAAAGCTCCCTTCCATCCAAATACCTCGGCATCCCCTTGCTGGACAATGCCCTCAGGAACAATTCGTGGGAGCATATTCTATCCTCCTTTGCTAAGAATCTTTCTTCCTAAACCTACAGAGCCCTCAATCTCCCCAGTCACCTCATTTTACTTAAAGCCATGCTTCAAGCCCTACCTATCTATACCTTTTCTTCTCTAACAGCCCCAACCTTTTTCCTTACTTCCATTAAAAACTTCCAAAGGAATTTCCTTTGGCAAGTCCTTAAAATAGGGAAAAAAATGGCACTGATCAACTGGGATAAACTTTGCAAACCCAAAGATCAAGGGGGCCTTGGGTTAAGGGACCCCTCAGTTATGAACAAAATCCTAAGCACTAAGGTCTAGTGGAGATGGCTAAAAAAACCTCAAGATCTATGGGCCAAGATTTGGAGAAGAAAATATGCACCCAACATGGTGGAGAGAAACATGATTAGATGGAATGGGGACAACCCTAGATCCCTAATATGGATGACATCCAAGTAGAATCAAAATCTTGTCACAAGTCACGCCTTCTGGGAAATTAGAAATGGGAAAACAACTTTGTTCTGGAAAGATTCATGGTAGTAGTGGCCAATTCTGGAGCATGAAGATTGGGTTGACACTTTTAGCATCCCAACCACATAGGCGGGCCTAAAAAAAGTGGCAGACTATTGGTAGGACAACCCAACAAAGCCAACCTAGAGATGATGGATTTCAAATGAGGAGCACTTGAATTTAGAGGCACACATGGACCTTCGGCCCTGGCACAACGAAATCAATAAAAGGATAATCCCCATTCTGATAGGGGAGGACATCCTACGATGGGGATAGTCGCCAAGAGGAACCTTCAACATAAAATAGGCCTATGCCATTAAAAATCACTTGGACCCATTACCCCTAAGGAAGGAGTGGGGAAAAATATGGGCCCTGAAACACTGGCCAAAAATCAGTCTTTTCCTCTGGGTGGTTACTCACTCGAGCATCCTCACTTGGGATAACCTCTCGAAAAGGGGTTTTGTTGGTCCATCCATATGTATGCTTTGTGGATAAGAGGTTGAGACTATGAACCATCTCCTCAACACTTTCCCCTACACCACTCAAGTTTGGGATCAATGTGCGTTGATCATGCGCACCTCAGACTGCAAGCGGGATAGTATCATCGACACCATAACAGAATGGAGAGACAATGCTTTTTAATCACTCCTCAACTGTATCTAGAAAATTCTCCCAGGATTTATACTTTGGAAAATATGGAAGGAAAGGAATAGAATAATCTTTAGGAATGATTCTCTCCCTTGGCAGCACTGTTGGAAGCAAAGCCGCCTCAACATTCTGGAAACCATCAAGCTAAAACATTGGCATGCAATGAATTTGAATGGCCCTCCTTATGAGAAAATTATTCTTCAGCACCGGAAAGTCAATCTGGTTCAAGATCCATCCCCCTCCTCACCACTCAACCTCTTCAAAGCAGCCCCACGCATTGTTTCCCCCCCACGGAAGGCTTCATCAAACTCAACTTCGATGGAGCCTTCAAGGGTAACCCTGGGGCAGTAGGTTATGGTGTGGTCTCCCATGATAACCGAAGCCATATTATTCTCATTAACACAAGAAACTTGGGACACACTACAAACAATGTTGCAGAGTTATGGGGGCTCAACCAAGGCTTGCAATTATCAATCAAGCAAAAATTCACCAGCTGCTTGTTGAAGGGGATTCGATAGTCATTACCAATATCTTCAGGAGAATCTTGAATGGAGCTGACCCAGAGAGAATCTCACCTTGCTGGAGACTCTCCTATGGACTAAGAAAAATTGTGAATCTCCTGCAATCCAATCAGGCCTTCATCCCCTCACACATTAGGATAAAGGCAAATCGGGTGGCGGATGAACTGGAAAATCTAGGAATGAATTGGGAAGGACCAAAACTCCTGTGCCAAAATTCCCTCAATCCGACACATCCCATACTCCAACAGTGCACTAAAAAATCCACTGGGGTGGACAGACCCCTGGATGGGGTGATAGTGCAGGACACATGGCCCTCGGAGGTGGAGCGAAGAGGCCAGCATGGCGATTTCCATGTGACTGAAGTGTGGCAAGCACCACCACCACCCCCATGCATTTAACTCCCCCATACGACGTCCCAGGAACCATTAAGCCTAGTGTGTCTGACCTCCTCAAGTTGTCCCCTCTATGGCTCTGCTCATTGAACGTGCCATTACTATGAGCATGTGACATCGCCTTCTTCTCCATCAACCACGAAGACATGCCTCATTCCAACCTCCCTGCTTCACTTTGCTCTCCTGCAACTGGATTTTTCTCCAGCTCCTCCTCGACCATCTAGGGTCTTTCCCTATGCCTACCATCTCCCCCTAGGCTGTCAGAATGTTGAGACAGAGAGGCAATCCAAGGAGAGTCTCGCCCTTGAAACCACTATGGCCTCAACTGGTCCTCGCTTGAGTGTCGGCAACCTCCCCAGGTGCCTCCCCCAATTCATCCCCCTCACACTCCTCGCATTCCTCGCAGTCTGAACAAGAACCACTTGCCACCTCCTCCCCTCCCACTTCCCATCTTGAGGGCTTGGTACTCTCTGATATCTCGCTGGGTTTTCCCCCAGAACCCACCCTTGACAGAGCCTCTTCATCTTGGGTTACCACCCAATTCACTATCCAGTCCACCGAATCCTCCAGAGAAATATTCAACTCGCCCACCCTTGGAAGCACCACCTCTTCTATAGGAAACTCAGCCTGGGCCACATTCCTTTTCAGACTTAGTCCTAGATTCACAATTGTAGGATAGCATGGCCATTGTCCACAGGTTGGTCTTCGAGATTTTCTAGGGCCTGGATGACCTCCCGTTTCGACTGGAGATACTAGACGGGAATACCTCTGCGCTCCTTCAAATCCTCTCCACCTTTTAAGGGTCCTTCCACTTCACACCAGATGCACCAGGGGTAGAAGAGCACATTCATATAGGAGACTCAAGTGAAAGGGGGTTTCCCACAGGAGGTGGCGAATCTGCGCAGGCCATGCACGTGGCCATGGACGAGGAATACATGCCCACCGAAGAAGAAACAACCGGGGTGTACATTGTAGTAGGACAGGTCTTGCATGTTCCCAGGGAATTGGGAGGCACATTTCCCGACGAAAAAATTGAAAGGGGTGACTCAGACACTGACACGCATGAGAAATTGGAATGCAGAGGGGCAGTTGTCAAAGAGGATCCTTGGGACCTTGCAACCCACACCACCTCTCCATCTGGCTTGCCAACTTACAAGCCAAGTGTATGACCAACACGTAGGTCTTATGTGGCCTCATGAAGGCCAGTATTAGAGTTTTACTTATGAATTTTAGTTTACTTTTCTTCTCTCTGTTTTTCAAGTTTTGTAAGACTAGTAGTCATTTTGATCCCAACATCGACTGGCTGAACTATTTTCCCCGTAGGGAAGTTCAATTATTATAGTACGACACTATTGCACACTTTGTAACTCTAGATTTTTGAAGGCTCCTTATATATATAATTCTTACTTATAAAAAAATAAAAAATTATTTCTTCTTGGTGAATTATTTGAAGAAATATTTATGGAACAAACCCCTAGTTTTGTGATAGATTCCAATATTTGTTTTTCGACTACATAAATCCTTCTATGGTTTGAAACAGGATCCGGGGCCTAGTATGCTAAGATTTATTATTTCTTTCTCGGTCTTGGATTCAAAAATTTTGAATCTAATCAAAGTCTTTATGTATTACATGATAATGGTGATACCTTGATTATTGCTATATATGTTGATGATTTGGTCATAATTGTAAATAATCTTGATCTACTTCTTCGATTGAAGAGAAAACTAATTGACACTTTTTATATAATTGGTCTTCGTATTCTGCATTATTTTCTTGGTCTTCAAGTTTTACGTCTATCTAATGGTTTGTTCCTCTCTCAATATAAAAATGTCCTTAATCTATTGACTCGTTTTAACATGGCTGACTATAAGCTATGTGCTACTCCTTTTCACCCTGAGATTAAATTGACCAAAAAATATCAGTATCCCAAAGTTGATGCCACTCTTTATTGACAACTGGTTGATATCCTTATTTATATCACTCATAGTAAACCTGATATTTCCTTTGCTATCAGTGTGGTTTCTCAGTTTATGTAGGATCCACATGCTAGTCACTAGAAAGTTTCACAATGAATTGTTCATTACATCAAGGGTACCTATCATCTTGGTATCAAGTATTTTCGTAGTTTAGATCCATTAGTCGACTTCAATGACTTTGACTAGGTTGGTGACAGTGATGATCATAATTCCACTTATGGCTATGTGTTTCACTTCAACATTAGACACCTGATTTGGTTGTGCAAAAAAAAAATGTAGTCTCTCTGTCGACTAGGAAAGATGAGTATCATGGCACTGTCAATGAAGGTATAGAGGTTTTATGGATTCCCTGGCTCTTGGGTAAACTTGGATTTCCTATTCAAATATCAAATTCCATCTATTGTGATAATCAAAGTGAACCTCAAGTTTTTGATAATCCTATTTCCCACAATAAAGTGAATGTAACACCATGTTTCCCCTAGTTTGTAAATATAACTATAATGGCCAAGAGACTATGGAAAACTTAATATGTGTGAATGTTTGATTTGATGGACCTTTGTATAAAAGGTCAATGGATGTAAATTATGTTAATTACTAGAAATATGGATAAGTGTTGCATGACTGTTGGAAGGGGGGTGTACTAAGAAATACCACAAATGCTATGAAATGAGATGGTGAAGGGGACTAGGAATGGTTGGGTTAACCTTCACCAAACCAGTACTTTATTGGATTTAATTTCTCAGGACTAGAACAATCCTATTACCCAGAAATGAATTACAGTTAGGTTGGTATGGTGGGAAGACCTCCTCAAGAGTTAATGAGAGGATGGGGCAGAGCACCCATTTGTAAGGCTTCTAGACCCAGCCAAGGGATGGGAATTCGAGTCACATGCAACCTTGTTGAAAGAGGTAAGAAAGGAAGGTGTGGTGGGCAGAGGGATACCTGCGAAGAGTGGAAAGATGAGAGGCGAAGCTCTCGAGTTCAAGGAAGAAATGGAAAATAAGTGTTATGGTCATAGGGATATGGCTAATGGAGTCATGATACGAGCTGATAAACAGGGTTGGTCTTCCTTTCTTGGTATCGTGTAAACCATTTCCAATATCCCGTGGGAGGAGGAGAGTAGCCTTCATCCCTATTGTCGCTAAGCCGGAAGAAAGGATTTCATCGTAATGTATTGTGGTCTAGCTCGGGGGTGGCTAGTCGTAAATCCATTAGGAGTGACTGAGCCTATGGTTGGGTGGAAATGGGAACCCCCTTCAATAGTTGCTTCACGTTGTTTGGTTCTGATAAGTACTTTCCCTGTTTTATATGTTGAACTGGAATAACAAATGAATTCTTGGATTTATACATATGTGTATTTATAAACATTTTCTATGTGGAATGGTTACGATGTGTATATGCCTCCTTCTCTGTGTAACCTTATAATTTCGACCAATAGTCTATATGCTCAACTTATCTTCTGAGGCTTCCCGGGACATGAGCTTGTAAGATGGCCGAGGCAGGAGATATTGTGATGATGTGAACCTATCCATCCAAAGAGGATACCTCTTGCAGACCTAAGTCCTTAACCATTTCATGGTAAAATCTTAGGAAGGATAGTGAAGTGGATGCCTTAAAAATGGGGGTCCCTTCATTTGGAGGAAAAGAAGACGAAACCTTGGGCTAAGCCCAAGGAAGCTATGTCCCCTTGGCTTTGGAGCTCTAGAAGTTTGGGACATCGGAGTATGACCGACCTCATCAACCTTATACTCACCGAAGGTAATTGTGAGACTCAGTTTCTTGTAAGGTTGACAGATGTTAGGTGGTTCCCTAGGTGGTTAGGTGGACCTATCTAACCAACTAGACCAAGAATATGAAACCTCGAAGGAAGGACCCATGAAGGAATGAAAACCATAGATCGTGGGATCCTTTGAATCCATTCCCACCCGTAGATAGAACATCAGGGACACATGGTACTAGCCCCTTTAATTCAGAGGATGGACGCTTCATGAGGTAAGAGGAGTTTGCATAGCGACACTCCTGAATGTCGAATCTCCAAGGTAACTAGAGTCATAGATATATAAGTCTACGTGACCAGATCTTGACTGTGAGATCCGAGGAATATAGAAGCCTGTCAATCCAGGGTGATGAGGTGCAGTGACGCCACCTAGGGTGATGTGGACCCCAACTTGACATGCCACATGTCACTTTGACCCATTCTACATGTCAGCCCTAGTTCGTGCCTGCCAACTTTGGAGTTCAGAAGATCTAGTGAGAGGTACAATATAGGAACGTCCAACCCAAATTGTTGAAGGCCAAAATCTCAATAACGATAGTCGATCGTCAAACATAATGAGAGTTTGGGAGTTTGGGTATAGTGTGGAATAAGGAATGTTCGATGAGAATCGTCGATCGTTGAACATCAAAGGGCTAGGGACATGTGGAGACATTTTGGGACTTCGGGGATTTGGAAAAAGGTATGATGTGTGTAGACAATTGAATGCCCCTCCTTAACCATAGGATCTTAGCAGAGGACATGGATCGTTGATTTCCTCTGTTGTTTGATGATCTAGGAATTTGTCAACACTTTTGGGAACTGCTGAAGTCTGGTAACTTCTGAAGTGTCGAGACCTTGCAATCACAGGATCTTAGCTCTCGATTTTTCATCTCAAGGTCATGAGGAGGACCTTGCTAGCTTGTTTAATCACCTAGTGAGAGATGTAAGTTTCAAGAAGCTAGTTAAGAGGGGTTTGTCTTAAGTAAAGGACCGAAAATGAACCAGGAAAAGCAAAAATTTGATGCCCCACATCTAGAAAGGCTATTTAGGAGTTGGGAGTGTTACAAATTGGTATCAGAGCATGGTTACAACACTTATATTTCTTGGGCTCATGGAAGAGTTGCGTAAAAAAAATATTTAAAGAACTTTAAGGATGATGCCCTACCTTACCTCCTTCCTAAAGAGTCGAGTTAAACCCTTACTGCAAAAAAGAATGAAATCTTTCTACTGTGTGTGTATTTAATAAATATGCACTATGTGTTGTTCAAAAAGTAATAGGCTATTAGCTAACAACAAGTGTTTTATCAGCACTCAAGTATTCATTGAACCATGGGAAACCACACACATAAATGATGGTGATGCACCATGAAGTGGGGGATGTCTCCCACAATAGAGACGAAGAATCTGATGAGAGGAGGATGATGGAGACCCCTTCGGGTCTGGATGAAACCATAAGGATCCTCATGGCTGAATTACAAAGCTACAAGGATGACAACGAGATATTGATAGAGGATCAAGAAAGAAAAATGAAATTAATGCAGTCTTGCTGCATACATACAAAGACAACTACATCATGGACCTGCAACCAGTCATGTGGACCGAAAACATATGAAGAGAAGTCAAAGTCCACCTGAGATACAAAAACGTGGTCTCATAAGTGGATACACTAGGAGGAGTACCTTGAGGAAGGTCCAACCTGGATACAGGGGACATTCATTGGGAGAATCCTCTAGGAAGAAAACTAGCAACTCAGAGGAATCTTCTAGTAGAAAAACTAGCTCACATTCTCAAAGGAAAGAGAAAAAGTGAAAGAATTCCAAAAGTCATGACCCTGAAGAGTTCAAGAAATCCAAACCAACCTCTTTAGATGGGGAAATTAAGAAAGGGGAAGAGGCAGAAGCTTGACTGCTTGGTTTAAAGAAGTACTTCAGAGTCCACGACTACTCTGAAAACTTGAAGCTCTAAATAACCATCTTCAACCTGAATGGAAAGGCCTCCATTTGGTGGGAAGATCTTAAGAATGTGAAAGAAATCCATGAAGAGGACTTATCATGGAAATAGTTTGAGAAACACTTCAAGAAAAAGTATTTTTCAGAGAAATACTTTGACGAGAAGACTAAGGAGTTCTATGAACTCAAGCTGGGACAACTCATCATAGAGGAATATGTTAATAAATTCCTTGAGTTGTTGAGGTATGTACCCTACATAAAGGATGAAAAGGTAAAAGTGCAACGATTTATCAGTGGGTTACCTCATATCTACCAAAACATAATTGATTTTGACAAGCCAAGGACCTTAGAAGAAACTATCCAGAAGGCAAGGTACTATTATGAACAACTCAAGAATCAGACAGAACCTCGTGAGGACTGGAAGAAGAAGAGAAGTTCGAGATTCAATAATAAGGGGTTCAAATCCTCAATATTTAAGAACTATAGGAAGGAATCTAGGATAATCCTCCCTACTAGAAGTGTGTATCAACAAAATTTCCCCTCCCAGAGTGGAAATAAACCTTTTGGAGCAACCCCGGGAAGGGCGGATAACCCAAAGAAGGAACCCTTGAAATGTTGGGGTTGTGGAGAAGAACATCTATCGAGGGAATGTCCACATAGACAACAAAACAATAAGAGAGTTTACAACATCCAATAAGCCACCACCGTTAATGATGTGGCTAGGATTATGCCACGAATTTATGCAGTTGTGGATAATAAACAAGCCAACCACCAAGATTCAATAGTGGAGATGGAAGGTATGATTTCCAACCATCTAGTTTCTATTTTAATTGACCCTGGTTATAATTTGAGTTATGTGTCCCCTCAGACTGTTGATAAGTGTAAATTGTAGCCAGTTAGGCATGCTAAGACATGCTTAGTACAACTAGACACTGGCACCAAAATAAAAGTAGCATAGGCCATACCAGCTTGAAAATTCATTATGGATGGATTTCCCACCCAAGCTACCCTTAAAATACTTCCCCTAGGATCTTATGACTTGTTGATTGGTAGGGATTAGCTAGTTGCTTATAAAACTAAGTTGAATTGTTACCATAAAACCTTATAACGTGTAAATGAAGAAGGGAGAAAGATAACCCTCCAAGGGATTCAGAATCATGTCTCAGTGAGACGAATATCAACCCTTCAAATGAAAAAGTATTGTAGAAAGAGATGTCCTCTATATGCAATGTAGGTGTTGGAATTTGTTGAGGATGATAGAACAAACCTAGAAGACCACCCCATATTAATAGAGTATAGAGACGTGTTCCCATAAGAGGTATTGGTTCTACCTTCGAGAAGAGATAGTGAATTCTCGATAGAACTTGCACTAGGAGCAGTTCCAGTGTCTAGGACACCCTATAGGATGAGTACAACCGAACTAGTTGAGCTCAAGCTACAGCTAAAGGAAATGATGGAAACAGTCTACATCTGACCCAATGTGTCTCCATTGGGAGCACCAATCATGTTTGTGAAGAAGAAATATGCCACACTCCGACTGTGCATAGATTATAGAAAACTCAATAAGACAACTATAAAGAACAAGTACCCCTTACCAAGAATCGATGACTTGTTCAACCAATTGGGGGGTGATTCCATTTTCTCAAAGATTGAATTGAGGTATGGATACCATCAAGTTTGAATCAAGGATGAAGACATCCAAAAAACAACCTTCAGGAACTGATATGGTCCCTATGAATTTGTGGTGGTGTCATTTGGGTTAACCAACACCCCCACCACTTTTATGTGCTTGATGAATAATGTACTCAAAAAATTCCTAAACAAATTTGTATTGTTTTTCATTGACGATATCCTAATCTACTCCAAGAACATAGAGGAGCATGAAGAACATATTAGACTTGTACTTCAAGTTATAAGAGATCATCAGCTCTACGCTAAGTTTAGCAAGTGTGACTTTTTCCATAAACAAGTCCATTACTTAGGCCATGTTATTTCTAAAGGAGTGGCAGTAGACCCTGAAAAGATCAGATCTATTATGGATTCGACTACCTCAAAGGATGTATATGATATTAGATCCTTTATGGGCTTAGCAGGATACTATAGAAGGTTCATAAAAGGATTTTCCAAGATTGGTTGTCCAATCACTGCCTTTCATAAAAAGCAAGTTAAATTCATTTCGACATCAGAATGTGAAGAAAGATTTTAGGCATTGAAATACCTTCTGACCCACACACCCATGTTGAAGATCGCCAACCCCGATAATGATTTCCTCATGTGTACAAATTCCTTCAAGGAAGGACTTGGGGGATTCCTTTTGAAAAAAGGGCGTGTAGTTTTCTATGAATCCAGAAAATTGAATGAGCATGAAATCAATTATGTGACCAATGATCTAGAGTTGGCTGCCATAGTACATGATTTAAAAATGTGGAGGCATTACCTCCTGGGTAGGAGATTTATACTTATGATAGACCACTATGGGTTGAGGCACCTGTTTGATCAACCGAAACTCATTGCTAGAAAATCTAGGTGGATGGCTCTCCTTAGTGAGTTTGATTTCGAAATCAAACACATCAAAGGAAAGGAAAATAGGGTGGTCGATGCCCTTAGCAGAAGTATGAAAAAAATTCCCCTAGTAGCGGTGAGCACCTGTGAAACGAATGTCAGGGAAAGAGTTAGGAATGCACGAGAAACATATGCATTCTTCAAGACCGTGACATTGTACCTAAAGAAAGAGCCCGCAGGGCTAAAGTATGAAGGCTATCAGATGTTGGACGAAGGTCCGTTGAATTACATAAATAGATTGTATATCCCAAGTTGTGACGACTTGAAGAGGTTCATAATGGATGAACTGCACAAGAGACCATACATTGGTCATCTAGGTTATCAAAAAATGATTATGGCCACTAAGAAACATTTCTATTGGCCTAGATTGAAAAAGGACATAGCTGACTATCTATCTAAGTGTCTAGAATGCCAGTAAGTTAAGGTAGAACACCTACACCCAGCAGGGTTGTTACAGCCTCTACCAATTCCATAATGGAAATGGGAAACCATCTCCATGGATTTCATCAACGGATTACCAAAATCGACCAGAAAAAATGATGCCATCATGGTAGTGGTAGACACGTTCAACAAGTCTACTCACTTCATCCCTGTCAAATTGAATTGCAAGGAAATAGATATTGTCAACATCTTCATGAAGGAGATATTCATACTGCATGGCATGCCTAGGGAGATTGTATCTGACATAGACACAAGGTTCACTTCAATATTTTGGAAATCCTTGATGTCTGGTCTTGAAACTAAATTGTTGTTTAGTACAGCCTATCACCCTCAAACTAATGGACATACAAAAAGAGTAAACCATATATTAGAAGACATGTTAAGGATGCATGTAATGCATCAACCTAAGAAGTGGGAAGACTACCTGCCATTGGTAGAATTTTCCTGCAACAACGGTTATCAAGAGTCACTGAAGATGAGCCCTTTCAAAGCCCTCTATGGTAGAGAGTGAAAGACTCCAATCAACTCGAGTAATCCAGTGGATATAACTACAATCAAACTGGACATGTTGAAAGAAATGGAACAACAAGTGATTCAAATAAAACAAAATCTGAAAATTGCTCAGGATAGATAGAAGAGCTACGCCGAAAGAAAGAGAACTCCCAGAGAGTTCAAGACAAGAGACCATGTCTATCTCAGAGTTAGGCTGAGGAAGAGTTCCCTGAGAATGGGATCTCGTGCCAAGTTGGCACGTCAATATTGTGGACCGTTTGAAGTCTTAGATAGAGTGGGACCTGTATCCTATAGGCTAGCACTCCCTCCCACAGTAAATGCATATAATGTTTTAAATGTTTCATTATTGAAGAAATATGTACATGATTCTTATCATATAATTGATTGGTCTGTGATCCAGGTAGAACCAGAGGGAGAATTCCTTCTAGAAACTCACTGAATACTAGACATGAGGGAAAACCCACTGAGGAACCAAACCATTGCATAGGTCAAGGTGCAGTGGAAACCCTTTGGCCTAGATGAGGCTACGTGGGAAATGGAGGATGTCATGAGACAAGTATATCCATTTTTTTTCACTTCTGTATATACAAAGCATGTTGATAGATAGAACATCAAGGAAAATGTTCCTTTAAGGGGGAGGGAATTGTAACACCATGTTTCCCCTAGTTTGTAAATACAAATATAATGGCCAAGAGACTATGGAAAAATTAATATGTGTGAATGTTTGATTTGATGGACCTTTCTATAAAAGGTCAATGAATGTAAATTTTTTTAATTACTAGAAATATGGATAAGTGTTGCATGACTGCTAGAAGGAGGGTGTACTAAGAAATACCACAAATGCTATGAAATGATATGATGAAGGGTACCAGGAATGGTTGCGTTAACTTTCACCAAACTAGTACTTTACTGGATTTAATTTCTCATGAATAGAACAATCCTCTGACCCATAAATGAATTACAGTCAGATTGGTAGGTGGGAAGACCTCCTCAAGAGTTAATGAGGGGATGGAGTAGAGCATCCATCTGTAAGGCTTCTAGACCTGACCACGGGCTAGGAATTTGATCCACACACAACCTTTCTGAAAGAGGCAAGAAGTGAAGGTGTGGTGGGTAGAGGGAGACCTGCGAAGAGTGCAGAGATGAGAGGTGAAGCTCTCAGGTTCAAGGAAGAACTGGAAAATAAGTGTTCTGGTCGCAGGGAGATAGCTAATGGAGTTATGATATGAGTTGATAAACGAGGCTGGTCCTCCTTTCTCAATATCGCATAAACTATTCCCAAGATCCTGTGGGAGGAGGAAATTAACCTCCATCCCTACTGTCATTGAGCCGGAAGAAAGGATTTCATCGCAGTGCATCGTGGTCTAGCTCATGGGTGGCTAGTCGTAAATCCATTAGGAGTGATTGAGCCTATGGTTGGGTGGAAACGGGCACCCCCTTCAACAGTCACTTCCCGTTGTCTAGTTCTGATAAGTACTTTCCCTATTTTATATGTTGAACTGGAATAATGGATGAATGATTGGATTTATACATATGTGTATTTATAAATGTTTTCTGTGTGGAATGGTTACAATGTGTATATGCCTCCTTCTCCATGTAACCTTATACTTTTGACCAATAGTCTGTATGCCTAGCTTATCTCCTGAGGATTCCTGGGACATGATCTTGTAAGATGGACGAGATGAGAGATATTGTGATGATCTGAACCTGTCCGTCCAAAGAGGATGCCTCTTCCAAACCCAAGTCCTTAACCATTTCATGGTAAAATCTCAGGAAGGATAGTGAAGTGGAAGCCTTAAAAAGGGGGGTCCCGTCGTTTGGATGACAAGTGGATGAGATCCATTCGAAAGGACCTGTATGACCCATACCCATAAACCTTGGGCTAAACCAAAGGAATCTATTTCCCCTTGGCTTTGGAGCTCCAAAAGTCTAGGACATCAGATTATGGATGACCTCATCAACCGTATACTAGATGAATGTAACCAGAAGACTCGATTTCCTGTAAGGTTGACCAACATTAGGCAGTTCCCCAGGTGGTTAGGTGGACCTACTTGACCAACTAGACCAGGAATCCAAAACCCCAAAGGTCGGAGCCACGAAGGACACAGAATTGTATATCATGGGATCCTTCGGATCCATTCCTAGCCATATATAGAACATTGGGGAAACGTGGTAAGAGGAGTTTTCATAGTGACAGTCTCGAATGCTAAATCCTCGAGGTAACTAGATTTATAGATCTATAAGTCTACATGACCAGATCTCGACCGTGAGATCTGAGGAATGTAGAAGCCTGTCAGTCTGGGGTGATGAGGTGTAGTGATGCCACCTAGGGTGATGTGGACCCCAACTTGACGTGCCATGTGTCACCCTGACCCATTCTATGTGTTAGCACTGGTTCCTGCCTTCTTGGCCAACGTGGCTGGTGATGTAATCAAGACCCCATGAGTTTAGACAACTTCAGAGTTAAAAATATTTAGTGGGTGGTACAATATAGGAATGTCCAACCCAAATCACTGATCGACGAAGGCCAAAATCCCAAAAATGATAGTCGATCACCGAACATAACAAGAGTTTGGGAGTTTGGGCATAGTGTGGAATAAGGAATGTTCAATGAGAATCATTGATCGCCGAACATCGAAGGGCTAGGGGCACGTGGAGACATTTTGTGACTTTGAGGATTTGGAAAAAGGTATGATGTGCGTAGATAGCTGAAGTCCCCTCCTTAACCATAGGATCTCAGCAGAGGACATGGATTGTTGATTTCCACCGTTGTTCGATGATCTAGGAATTTGTCAACACTTTTGGGAAATCCTGAAGCCGGGGAACTTACTAAGTGTTGAGACCTTGCTATCACAGGCTCTTAGCTCTCAGTTTTTCAGCCTGAGGTCACAAGGAGGACCCCACTAGTTGGTTTAATCACCTAGTGAGAGATGTAAGTTTCTGGAAGATGTTTAAGAGGGTTTCGGCTTAAGTAAAGGACCAAAAATGAACCAGGAAAAGAAAAAATTTGATGCCCCACCCCTGGAAAGGCTATTTAGGATTTGGGAGTGTTACAGTGAAGCATGTCAAACGTCATGTTCACTACTTGAGACAATTGGTTTAAGAGAAGGTTTTCACCCTTTTTTATTGTAAAACTAATGATCAAATTGTTGGTATCTTTCCAAATTCGTTGTCCAAATTTAATTTTATTAAGCTCTTCACTATGCTCGATCTTTAGGCAATTGCAATTATGGGGTGATGTCCTTCTAACGTAATTTCACCTCCTGAACCTCCAAAACCGTGTACTGATGGGGGGGGTTGGAACCTCATATTCTGATGGTTCATCACACCTCTACTAGAGATAGTCGGTCGATAAATCGACTTGCAGTTGGAGATAGTTGTTCAGGTGGTTGACTAGACAATAGTTCAGATAGTCAAATAGAAATCATAGATAGTGGGTTGATGGATCAACTAGCTGAGAAATCAACTACATGTTGCATGATTGGATGGTCAGGTCGAATTGGTAACTTGATTGGCCAATGTAACAATGTCAGTTTGATAGAAATAATTTCAACCACTAGCAATTATTTGTGGGCATGATATTCCCAATTTCAAAGAAGTTGGTTAGATCCTAAGACTATAAATAAAGGGCCCCATGGGTCAATTTTAACAAGATGGTGAGTAATCACGATTGTATTCACTGATGCATTGTGATGTTCTGATCACAATGCATTGTGCTTAAGTGTTGAAATAATGTCTTTAGACACCATCAATCTTATTGGAGTATGATTCCTTCTCTTTTTTCAACAGCTTCTTTTTTATCTTCTCAATGTTACCCCCAATTCCCAACACAAAATGGGTATGTTACACACATTTATATACTTTTCAAAATAACAATCCAACATGGTTTCCCTAAACCTCGGGATGAAAGCATCATCAATCATACTTTTAAAAATGGTGACAAAAACATACCCTCAAATTACAAGACCATTATGACTAGCCCTCTTTTAACAAAGTTGTATATAACTGTTTTTGGAAAACAAGATTATCTTATGGTTAGAAAGTCACAAAAAAAAGGCAAAAGGCCAAGATGGTTTTAAAAACTATCATTCAACTATGCACCACTTAATTACTTTTAGGATTATTGTTGAGCAATATCAAACTAGTAAAATCAATCTCCTTTGTTGCTTTTTTGAATTTATGAAAGATTTTGATACAACACAAATAAATAGCATATGGAAGAGACTAGAACATCTAATGGTTCCTTTGGAGTTGAGAGCTACACTAATAAGTTCATATGAGAAAGAAATTTCTAAATTCAAGAATAATGAGGGTTGTTTATAATAAATTAACTATGATATAGGGGTTAATAAAAGTTGTCCTTTGTCCCCTACTTTTTTCGGAAATTATATTGACAAGTTAGAGAAATGTTTGGAAGAACTATATTGCATTGGAACTTTTTGGTTGGAATAATATTCATCCTTATTTTCCATATATCGTATTGTTGTCTTTGTGAGGAGCCCCTATGATCTTGACAAGTAGTTCTAAGAATTCTCAAAGATATTTGTTTAGTTCTAGTGTGTTAATAAAATATGATAAGGCAACTATTATGATCATTAAATCAAAGAAAATAATTTACCCTAAGTTTACATGTGACAATAACAACATACATGGAGTTAATTTGTACAACTATCTTGGAGTTGAAAATCATCACAGGCTCAACCAAATCTGTAGTGTGGAAAAAAGATTAATGGAGGAGGGAGAGTTCATTTTGGTCTTGAGAACAACTATAAAACATCATTTTTCAATCTTTGGGAAAAAAAAAGTCTTTTTTTATACACTTGTGAATGTAATATTCTTATATGATTATGAAGTTTCTATTTTTTTAGAGAAACCTGGAGAAAATTTGAGAAAGTCGAAAATACTTTTATAATTTATAAGCTCAAAATTAAAAGCAACACACCATATCCAACCTTCCTCTTGGAAGATAGGCTTCCACTTGTTGGGAGTAAGGCTATTATTAGGTGCCTAATGTACACACATAATGTAGCCTAATGTACAAACATAATGAAATTAACATGAAGTATAAAAAACTTCCTAGCATCACTTTGAATTAATAAGAGAGAGTAGTATAAGGATGTTGATTTTTGGATAATCCATTGCATGATAAAGGGGGATTCCACTCTACAAATATAGATACCATAAACGCACTATCCCAACTAAATTTAAAGATAAATTATGATGCAAGAAGAGTTAGAAAATCATTTTTTTTTTGTTATAACCAGTTTAAAGAAGAAATTAATATTACTAAAAGAAATACCAACTCTATAGAACTTCACAGTTAAACCTTAAATATATGTTTATTAAACATTAATTATATACTAAATAATGAAAAATCTAAGTAATCTTTACAAACATGTTAATAAACTATGGATAACTTAAACAAACATAACTAAGTCTCAAATAAACATTTTTAAACCATAGTTAATTAAACAAATCTACTTTAATTAAACACTAAATTGTATATTTAAAAAATCTAATAAAACAACTCTTAATCCAAAATATCCTAATAACCTAAACCACTCAAAATATTTGCAAAAAAAACTTTATATAATGAAAATAATCCATAACTAACACTTAGTAAGTCAATTGGGTTTAGCTCGGTTGGTTGGGAGGAATGATTATTATACTCCCCACCCAAGTTTAATTCCATGTTGAGCTCTTAACGAGTATATTGTTGAAATGGATTTGAGACCTATTATTCTCTAACCTTGTGATTTGGTTTACAAGGAGATTTAATTTGGTAAGACAAACCGCGAGTAAACTTTAATATTGATAATTGTTTTAAGTTATTCAAAGTATTTCATATTAAACTAAAAAAAAGACACTTTACATAGTGTATGTTGTTGGTTTTCCACTAGGGAATCCAGACCAACAACATAAAATAAGTTTGACTATCCAAATTGTCTCGAGGAGCATATATGACTTTAAACTACATAACAAAGTATACCATAGATTGAGGATTTAATTGTAAAATATGAGAGGGTCTTGATTAACAAGATGATATCTAGGATGAGGTGGGACCATGGTCCTACTACCTATGTGAGTAATAAACCGAAAAAATAATAGGCCTAACATATGAAAAGTTAAACATGAAGGCCACAATCTTTAGCAATAGGAACCTAGGGTTGAGTGATATTGAGATTGAGGAAGTTTAGACCTGCTAGTTTCTTAGTGAGCATATTGATTTTGTGGTCGACCAGTTTGATTTGTAGTTGTACATCATCGAGTTGAAGAAAAATCTCATTGTAGGCCTCATTCTGCTCTACTTGCACTTTTCCCATAAGGGATTTCATTTGCCAGTATAAATCCAATGTTTTCAAGTATTTGGTTTCCCTGGTGTGAGAAGTACCTATGTCTAGAACCTATGAGCACATTTATGCATCCATAGCTTCATCCTTGATGAAATGTCTGTGAATTCGAGTGTCAACTTTTCCCAATACTATCTTTGTTCGAATTTTAGGGGGTGTGTTGTCTTGGTAAATTGGTGCTAACTCCTCTACATTCATTTTCTCTCGGAAGCAATGAGCTTGCCTCTCCTACTTCACAACTCATGAATGGAGCTACCTATTTCCATAAAGAAGGACCAGAACATAGGGAGAATGAAAGGGGAGAATTAGATAATACTAATGAAATTAGAGGGAGTGCTCAAAGTCATGAAATGAGCTAAGGGATGATAATGGCTCAAAGCGACGAGAAATATAGTCATAGGTGATGAAGTAATTTCCCATGGGAGAGGTCGACTAAGTCCATGAGGGATGATAGGTATAGGCTAGGGCCGTAAGTTTCACATGTCAAGAACCTTCATTATCATAATTGACAAAAAAAAACCCATCCAAATCCATAATAGTACAAGAGGAATGATCGTATATGGAGGGAAGTACTCCGTTGGAAAGGGTGCACCTTTTAACATTGATAGCATTTAAGCATGATCACAAGGAGAGGTTGCGATTAGTGATCAAAATTCAACACGTCACAGCTCGTCAGAGGGGGTCTAGCACGCCCTAGAAGTGTTATTAAATAATTCCACGTCAAAAAAAAAATTAATTTCAATTTTTGAAAATTATTCTGGAAATGTTAAAAAGAACCTAAAATTTCCTAAGAAGGGTAATATTTTAAATTAACCGTCATTAAAATTTGTCATCACTATAAATTACCAATTAACACTCCACTGGAGTACATTGTACAGGTAGATATTCAAAATTAATTAATTTCTTATTTTTTAATAATTTCATTTAAACAAACTTCATTCCCAAATATGAAATATACGTGCCACGCTTGGGCTCTTCTCATTATATGAAAACTCTGCAATAAATATGACATGGAATAGTATTAGATGTGCCATAGATTTATTTTATTTTTTATCCCATTGACAAGAATAAGATGCAGAGCATTAAACGATCCTGACAGTTGAGGCAACTCGATGGTTGTTTGAAGTAACTTGGAGGTTGGCTGGCCAGTTGGAACTTGGAGCAATGGAGTAGGGAGGGGAATGTCCATTACGTTTTCTATGGAGTCTGTCTTGTTTCAGAATTTTCAATTGCAACCATTTCCCTCGAATTCACTATAAGTACTTTCCAAAACGCCATTGTTTGGAAGTTATAAGTTTTTTTTAGGTTTTCTGTGGAATCTTTGGTCCATTTTCCAGATTTCTACTTTCACCCATTTCTCCAAGATTCACTATACCCACAGGCCAAAACACGAACAAGGGGACAACTTCACCAAACCAGAAAGCCAAGGTCTGATTTGTAATATCTCTAGGTTTGCAATTGGGGTTTCAAGTTTGTTTTTGAAATTTCTATTGAAATTAACATAGGGTTTCAACTTTCTTTCTCGTTAATTTTATTGCACTGTAATATTGAAATTAACATAGGGTTTCAACTTTCTTTCCAGTTAATTTTATTGCACTGTAATATTGAAATTAACATAGGGTTTCAACTTTCTTTTCCATTAATTTTATTGCACTATAATATTGAAATTAACACAGGGTTTCAAATTTCTTTCCCGTTAATTTTATTGCACTATAATATTGAAATTAACATAGGGTTTATTTCATGTTAATTATATTTCACTATCATGAGTCCGAGCTTATCAAATTTGAGGTATTTTAGGTATTACATATTTCCAGGGCACTGTCCTGAAATCTACCTTAAACTGGCCTAAAATTTCTCTTTTCAACATTCGTTCCATATCAGTGAATATATAGAAAACCTCTAAAATTGATGTCTGAGTTTGTTTGTTTTTCCTTACAACTCTAGCAACAAGAAGAAAAATAACAAAATTTGGTATGAATTCTTAATTATGTTATTTTATCTCAGTAAAGCATAATCAAAGCTTATTAGAACAATTTTTTTTTTCTTTTTGTGTTCGTAGGAATAATTTTTTTACATCCAATGTGTTTTGGTTCCAACAAAATGATGTAATAAAAATTTCCAAGTATGGATTGTTAAAAGAGTTCAAACACATATGTTAGTGTCTATAGTTATTCAGTTATAGTCCCATTAATTTTGATTCACAAATGACTTTTATTGGAGGTTAGAAAATTTAAATTTCATGATCTCTTCCCATTTATACACTAGCCATAGAACCACTGATACAAAAGAGTTGCAAAAAGGTACAACCATTACAAAGTTTGTTAAAAAAGGGGGGTTCTCCTTTTATCTACATGGGTATTTAGCAACCCCCAAAATACAATATGCATTGCTTCTAAAAAACAACTGAATGTAAGATAAAAAGGACAAATATGAACAATAAGAGTCATGACATGTACAATACTCACATATAAAGTTATCCCAAAAAATTGAAGCATTTTAAACAACTATCAAGGAATGACACATTTATTGCAATCCTCAATATGCATTCTCTTAGCTAAGATGTCATTTTTCTCTCTTGTTAAAATTTTACTAATTGTGATAAATATATTTACAAAGTCTTTATAGTTGATAATTAGGTGCTCAAAGACAACTTCAACAGGATTTTGACTCTTACTATAGGAAATAGTATAACATGAAGTTTGCGCATTTCCAATGCCAAAAACGTTATTACTAGGAATATGCTCATCTAAACTAGAGGCTATCTAGAATTGAAAAAATAGACCTTTACTAAAAGGACTCAACCTATGACTGATTACATATTACAACCAATTGATCAATACTTTATCCCTCTTTGCCCCAGTATGGCCTCTCCTTGCTGCTACCTGGAGGAGCTACAAAGTTGCATCCTCTCCAACTCTCATCCCCAAGTTATGGAGGTAATATCAACAACAACCTATATGACCTTTGTTACAGTAACAAAAAATATGCTTAGTAAAATGTCTATTTTGTTACTTCCAGCTAAATGTTCCTTCAACAACAAATTCACCCTACCTCCAATCTACCATCATCGGTTAATTGCTACCTTGCCCTTAGAGTTGCCTAGTTGCATATTCTCAGGTGTATTTTAGCTGAGAGTTGCCTGTGGCACTGGGATTGCTATGAGTGAAATCATAAGTGGCTAGACCATGATAACTGAAATATTTGTAAGGGATTGATGTAGACCTCCCAAGAAAATGCAAGTGCCTAATAAGTCTGGAATTACATTTCAACCCCGAGCTTCCCTAGATTAAACAAAATAGTCAAAATTTATGTCCTACCTGTTTGCATCTATCTTATAGATTCATAATTCCTCTAGTACAAGTGGTTTGTGCTGGAACAAAGGGGACAAACTTTACTAACCCTTTCCCTTTGGCCACAACTACCTTGTTGTCTTTGGGATCATTATCTTGAATGCTCATCATGGAATTAAATCACAGAGAACCATGGGAATATATGTAGGGGTCTTATGAGTAGAAGCAAGATTAGGCTTGTGTTTAAATAATAGGGTTTTACCTTTCAAGGGAATTGTGTGAGATAAAATATAGCATTAGAAGTATACTAAAGTTCAAACAACTATTGTTAGAATTAGGGAAAAAATAGAAACAATAATTCCCTTTTAATTTTCTGTTCACTAGATTAGCATATATGAGAAAAGAAATAGACAGATCTAAAATAAATTCTGAGTATAAACAAAAATTTTGAGTGAAAAGAAAAACCTCAAGCTTACCTCCTGATCTATGAAAGATGTACCTGACACATGGGTGAATGTAAACCTTTAAAATATGCTCAGAAATATTTTTAGGTTCATGGATCAAACCTCTAGGGTTTGATCTCTGTCATATGGACCTAGGGATAGTTTTGACAAGGTATAGACCATCACAATACAACTGCAGCAAGTACCCCACAAGAAGGGATAGCAAGGTATTGACCATAGCTGAGAAAACAATAGCAGGTACCCCACAAGAAGGGACATCAAGAACACCACAAAAGGGATAACAATATCTCCACAAAAAGGGACAACAAGATCTCCAAAAAAAGGGATAGCAAGATCTTCAAAAGAAGGGACAACAAGATCTCCACAAAAAGTGACAACAAGATCTTCAAAAGAAGGGACAACAAGATCTCCACAAAAAGGGACAACAAGATCTTCAAAATAAGAGACAACAAGATCTCCAAAAAAAGGGACAACAAGATCTTCAAAAGAAGGGATATCAAGATCTCCACAAAAAGGGACAACAAGATCTTCAAAAGAAGGGACAACAAGATCTCCACAAAAGGGGACAACAAGATATTCAAAAAAAGGGACACCAAGATCTCCACAAAGGGGACAACAAGATCTCCACAAAAAGGGACAACAATATATTCAAAAGAAGGGACAACAAGATCTCCACAAAAAGGGACAATAAGATCTTCAAAAGAAGGGACAACAAGATCTCCACGAAAAGAGACATCAAGATCTTCAAAAGAAGAGACAACAAGATCTCCACAAAAGAGACAACGAGATCTTCAAAAAAAGGGACAACAAGATCTCCACAAAAAGGGACAACAAGATATTCAAAAGAAGGGACAACAAAAAGGGACAACAATATGTTCAAAAGAAGAGACAACAAAATCTCCACAAAAAGGGACAACAAGATCTTCAAAAGAAGGGACAACAGGATCTCCACAAAAAGGGACAACAAGATCTTCAATAGAAGGGACAACAAGATCTCCACAAAAAGGGACATCAAGATCTTCAAAAGAAGATACAAAAGATCTCCACAAAAAGGGATAGAAAGATCTTCAAAAGAAGGGACAACAAGATCTCCACAAAAAGGGTCAACAAGATATTTGTTGCACGAAACTCCTAGACTACTTATTGACATTATAAACATTTCAAGATCCACATCGATAAACCATTTTGTTACTAAAAAATGGCAATTATAACATAATTAACATAGACATGTGCCAAATAAAAATAGAAGATAGAAGATAAATATAGCTATCTATATATCCATGGCTCTCAAGATGCTGTCGTATGAAGTGTCACTTAAGAGCCAAGAGTCACTGTTACTAAAAATCTGAATTTTGCAGATTTTTTGTTTGCCGAAAATCTGATATATGTAGTTTCAATTGTAGTATTGAGTTTTGGTGGGTCAATTTTGACAGTTAAAGAAAAATAGGTTTTGATTAATGTTACTCATTGTAAAGAGACATACAAATGATTTTATTCCTGTTTAATTTGTATTTTTATATTCCCTATTTTTTTATTGTGTATAGGTATAAATTATTGAAAAATGTCAAGTCTGGGTCGTCCTAAAAAGGATAAAAAACAACGTTCAATAACTGATGCATTTGGTATTCCTCAATGCTCTAATAAACCATGCAACTCTGAAAATGAAGTATATGATCATCCATTTGAAGGCCATGAATCCGATAGTGCAGAACTTCCTGAAGAGGAACCAACATCCAAGAGGCCCAAAAGAGCATTCAAGTCCAACTGGAAGCAAGGGCAATATCTAGGTTTGCATTTTTTTATTGTTTCAAGTTTGAAATAAAAAAAATACACTCTGATTTGTGTAATCTATGTTAATCTTTGGTTGAAATGTTGAGAAATTCCTTTGTGTAATCTATGTTAATATTTGGTTGAAAGGATAGAATTTCAGCGATTACAAAACTAACACCAAAAATAAAATAGAGGAAAAAATATACCTTCCATGGACAACGTAGACTGTTTTACCCAAGCACGTGAACCTTTTTGTAATCCATCCAACGGTTACAATGTTTGCCCGGTTTTTAAGGTTTGCTAAGAAGGATAATATAATGTAGTGTGCAAATTTTCAACAAAGTTCTAGCATACTTGTTCTCTTCTCCCCTTTCACGTCTCCCACAATTTTCCTTTATGAGGAGATAAGAGACTAGAAAGTAGTTCTCCTTCAAGTACCTTTTAGTTATGGCATGGAATTATAGTAAATAAGAGGTGAGAGTTTTGGCAAATAAAACAATAATAAGTACAGGTTATTTGTTGCCCACCACTTAGAAGTTTTTGTCACTTTATATTTCATTTCTGCCATAGGAGTTTGGTTTTCATCAATTCAATTCTTTTTTTTTTCTTTTTCTTTTTTTTTTTAGTATTTTAACAACTTCGTTAGCTAAATTATTGATTGGAATGGTAATAATTTGTTTAACATTTTTTTTTTATGAAATATATACTTAATTTATTTTTGTGAATTAAAACTTAATTTTTTTTTTTAACTTTTTATTGTAAAAAATAGCAGCATAGATACATACCCTTCTCACTGAAATTAAACTCATAAACATGACCTTGAAGATTGAACTGAGGACAAGTGTCTACAAACCCAAAAGTTGATACCTCTCCCACGTCCCCATCCCATGCGAGAACTAATAGTAATAAATTTTATTAATAAAAAAAAACTCTATTTATATATAAAAGTTTTAATTAATTTAAACAAAAACCTATTCAACCCTCTTTCTACACTAATAAAGGTTAACTAACTTAAAAATAAACTTTAATTATCACAAGTTGTTAAAATTGCAAGTAAATGTTTTTGCATTATTTGATTTTTACTATTTTTCTTGAATTAGAAAAACATAAATATATTTTAAAAAAATCAAATCTCAATATAAATAAATTAAAACTTTCACTTCAAAAATATTATAAATCATTACTAAGTGGTAGTAAACATAAATGAATGAATATGATTAATTTGAATAGATTGTGTGTATGTGTATTAAAATGATTTTTTTGTAATTTTTAAAAGAGTATATAGTCATTTTTTCTTATAACATTTTGATGGATGTTGGATATTTGTTTTTTTATATTTGAGGTAGACGAATTCTCAATCAATACATTTAGGTTATTTTTAATAAAGTGATATGCTTTTTAATAAATTTAATATTACATATATAACCTAACCAAAGATGATTCTAGTTACAATTTAACATTTAATTAAAAAAAAACACAACTTAAAAATAAAAATATATATTTACATTTTAAATTTTTAATTATATTTTAATATTAAAAGATAAATAATGGTAAACATTTGTACATATTAAAGCATTTCCATGAAAAACAATCATTATATAAAGTCCGCCCTGTTATAAAAAAAAAAGAAAAAAGGAGCCCACCCTTTCTCATGAACCACCGTTGTAGAATGAATGTGCGCAAATTGTATTTGACAAAACCAGAAATCCTATAGTGCCCATCACGAGGAAGAATGATCAAACATAATGAATAAAAATTAAAAAAGGAGTTTAAACACAAGAAGTGACGCCACATTTTAATAAAATATATTAAAGTTGGCCAAAGAAATCCGTGTACGAGATTAACAGTCGCCGCAACTTTCTCGAAGACATTGTACTACAGGATTGCAGAGCATAACTCTCGGTGGTAGAAAACTCAGCGAATTAAAAAATGGAGAAGGGAGTGAGTTAAGAAGTGGGAAATTTATTTTTTTATTATTTACTTTAATTATAGAATATGGGTTTTTAAAAGTTATAATATTTTTTTTAATATAATAATTAAAGTAACGTGTGTGAGTAATGAGACATAATAATTAAGTTTTTAAGTATATTTGTCGATAAAATCATGAAAATAATTAAAAATATATAATTATTTATTAAAT
>JZKD02S0042836.1:317991-365872 GCA_000966675.3 Picea glauca
GAAGAATAATGTGTGTGGTTGATAATAGCTCCAAGATACAATGACAATAGAGGGAGATAAGCTCTCTAGAACTCCCTAACAACTAAATGTAAGATTTGGAAGATCAATTTCTTTCTCTTCTCTTCTTTCGTTGGCTTTAATGGCTGAGTTGTGCCCCTCTTTGGCTAGAACTCCCCTAGGAATTTTGGCCCTACTAAATATGGCCTCCAAACCCCTGAAATATGTTGCAAATTTATAGATCTGAAGATGCTAGACTCATAAGAAGAGATTCCCTAGATATAGCTACATATATGATCCTCCAAAGTTTGTATATCCAAGAACAAGTGCACCCTCCTTCAGAAATTTGCCTAGCTTGAGGAATAAATAAATATGCAGAGATAAACCCACAATAACTAATGAGAAAATTCATCGTATTGATGAAAAACGCCCCTGTGACAAGATATATTCTAGATCCCTAATTTCCTAGCCAAATCAAACTCTTATTCCTTTAGTAGTGTGCCCCAATCCTGCAGAAAAACCCCATATCTGGACCCTTTCTTCCACAACCCACTATTGATCTGTCCTGTACTGAATACAATGGTGAAGGTGGAATCTTTCACCACCTTGGCAAATATTGGATCAAGAACATAGGAATATTTCACCTCCTTGCTGATCTCTAGGGTTTGTTTACTCAAAACCATCAAAATGTCTAAGCTGCAGAGCTCAAGATGCAAAGTGAGAAATGAAAAGAATGAGGAGTGAGGCGTCCTCCTCTCCTTTTCTAATCTAGCTTATAATTTTTCACTTAAATTATTTAATTGGCTTCTAGGGTCTATTACTTTATGTTTCTCATCTTAGTCAATTAGCTTTTATTTTCTTTTTAGCCAAAGTCACTTTAATAATATAACTTTAACACCTTAGTGACCATTTAGACCCTTAGTCCCCTTTTCATTGAGACTATAGTCTAGGGGAACAACTAGACTACTAAGTCTCCCAATATCCTTGTCACTTGGAAGGGGATATTACAGTCTCCCTTGCTAGAAATTGTTTTTCCACAAGCAATTTCGAATTTGAATGTTGTACAACTTGTTCACCTTCCCAAGTGGCATCCTCTATCGACACATTTTTCCATTTAATCAGATATTCCTTGATATTGCTTTTCCTTAGATTTTTCTCCCGCACCTCCAAGATCTCTTATGGTATCAATATTAGTTATCTTTCCTCATATACTAATGGTAACTCCTCATTAGTAACAATATGTTGTCCCAATGCTCTTTTAAGGCGTGATACATGGAAGACATTATGAAGTTTTCTTCCATGTGGAAAATCTAGCTCATATGCAACTGCTCCCACCTTTGTATTCACCCTGTATGGCCCACAAAAATGGGGTTTGAGATTTTCAACGTCACTTTTCTTGATAAATTCCTGTCGATATGGTTGGAGCCTAAGATAGACCAAGTTGCCCACCTTGAAACTGCGCTCCAGTACTCTTTGTTTATCTACATATAACTTATGTTGGTTTTGGTCCCTTTGCAAATGATCTTTGAGCTCCCTAAGTATGTCTTGCCTTTCCTGTATCCACTCATTATCCATAGGAGCTCTACCATCTCCAAACACCATCTTTACAAAAGTGAGAGAATCATAAAAATATAGTGCTATGAAAGTAGACATACCAATGGACATGTAGTAAGTGGTGTTGTAGAAATATTCACCCAAGCGGTTATGGTGTTGTATAAATATTCACCAAAGTGTAATCACTTGACCCATGATCTTTGCGGCCCTTATACATAGTTCCAAAGATATCCTTCCACCCACTTGTTGACTATTTCAGTTTGACCATCTGTATGTGGATGATAGCTAGTGCTAGGGGTCAACTCTGTGCTAACTAGCTGAAATAGATCCTACCAAAATGTGCTCATGAATCTATTGTCCCTGCCACTCTCAATAGTCTTAGCCAACCCATGCATCCTGGAGACCTCCCTGAAAGATACATCTTCCACTTTTGATGTGTTGTACTCTATGGATATGGGAAAAAAAGTCAGCGAACTTGGTCAAGAAATCTATGTAATGCCCTAGTTTTTGAGCCCCATATTAAATAATGTATTTTGTTAATTTACGAAAGGCCAGAGTGCCCAAACAATTAAAAGAGGCTAGTGTGCCTAAGAAATGTAATGTTTTGATCATTATTAATAATAAATACATCACTGTATGTTAAACAGACAAAGACAAGAGTTATAGGGGGATATGATTCCACAAGAGAGGGGGTTTGAGGGGCTAAGTTCTGTTGGCCATTTGATCTAAAAGGAGGCTCAAGTGAAATATCAGTCGTTGGTTAGGATCATCTGGTGTTGACCACTTCGGAAAGTTAACTTCGGGATAATCGAACCATTTTAGAATTGCTATAACTTGGAGTCCCAGAGTGTCAAAGTCACGAAATCCCGTCGACCATTAGATCGAGGGAAAAATTTGAGAGTAATGCAGGCCATCAGATCTGGAGTAGAGATGGTGGACCATCCATTCTATTGATGATGTGTCGTATGCTAGGTGGCTAGGGTACCATGTGGGGACACATGTCACCCAGATTCAATACCTTTTTGGACCCAAACCTTTTCATTGTTGAGTGACACATGGAACACATGCCATGGGTCCATGTCACCACAAGTGACATTAGCATGCCATGCCATCTCCTGGAGTATGGCCTCTGGGGGTGTCCAATGTCTCTACCAACAAAAGTGCCAAAGACCGAAGTCGCGAATTCACACAGACCATTGATGTAAGATCCCTTCAGGACCCTTCTCAACTGTTAGACCAAGTAGTGGAAGGATGGCATAAACACTTCGACAAATATCATTCCAGGGGAGTTGAACGACTCAAGAGTTGAAATGTCCCGGAGTCCTGTAGTGCCAAAGTTCCATAATGAGTAAGGATCGTCCATCTTGATTCTTGATTAAGTCATGGTCGTTGGATCAATTGGTGGAAGGATAGTGTAAGCGGAAGCGTTAACCGATGATAAGCGTTTATCGTCACTTTATGACTGCTTCGACAGGTATCACTCTGGGGAAGTTGAAAAAATTGAGAGTTGCAATGTCTCGGAGTCCCGGAGCAACAAATTCACACGGTTCCTTGGTCTAAGACCCTTTGGGAGCTCTCATGACCATTTGATGTAACAGTGGAAGGATAGGGTAGGATCTTCGATGAGTATCACTCTGGGGGAGTTGAGCGAATTGGGAATTGCAATGTTTCGGAGTCCCAGAGTGTCGAAGTCCTGAATTGATTAAAGTTTTCCATCTCAACGTCAAATTAAGTCGTGACCGTTGATCTCGTTGAATCCTCCAGATGAGCCAGTATCATCCATTCGACGGGAGATCAAATATCAACTGTTCGATCTACCAATGGAGTTAATATAAGTGTTCGATGAAGTTTACTTTGGGAGAGTTAGAATATTGAAATGGGAGAGTAACCGAAGTCCAAAGGACTTGGTTCCAGCACCGGTCTCATGATAAGGTAAAGGGGTTGAGGTTTCGAAGGGCCTAGATGTAACCAATCCCTCGAACATTTGCGAACAAGCTCCTATGTAGAAGAATAAGGGAAAAACGCTAAAGGAACGATGCTAAAGAGTGAATAAGCCTGTGGTTTAGAGCCATGGTCACAAGGAAAGTGGATTGAAGGAAGAACCCATGCATAATTCGAATTTTGAACCAATTAAAGGAGTTGTGGAATATTTCGACAAGATCCTATTGCAAAACAAAATAAAAAGGGATGAAAGTGATTTTTTCGGGAAGCCATAACTTTCCGCTAAAATATCGAATTGGGTCAAGATTATAGTCATTGGAAAGATGATTCAAGGAGAATAACATGGAATTGTTATAATATGGAGAATGATAATATATTTCTTCATGAATTTAGAAGAAAAATGACCTATAACATTGTTTGGATTTTTTTTTTATAATATGCATAATTCTAACAAAATGGTTGCTTGCACATTTTGCAGAATTACGAGGTGTAAGCATATCAGTTCAGTATAAGAATGCATATTCAAGAAATGGAAGAAGGAAAGGGAGCTTACAACCATGATAAAGAGGCCAAAGGTCAAAATATCAGTGTTGGTAATGCAGAGAGAGAATCCAACGGACACAATGGTAGAGGGGAGCAAGAAACATTGATAGAGACTCTGAGAAGCCTGAAAATAGAAGTGAAAAGTTATAAATAAGACAATGAGAGACTGATAAGAGAAAAAATTAGATAAATTCTCAAGTGATGCAAATCTCAAATCAGTTGCAGAGGCAAACAAAGAATGGATCAAACTCAAAACAGGAGGAAGAGGGAATATGTCATGAAAGAAGAGATGACCACAAAATAGTTGGTTATTCAAGAAGTGTTAGAAGAACTCATAGATATCACTCACCTCTCTACTCAACAAGGAAATTTTATGCATCTAAAGATTCCATAAGTAGTCAAGAGGTGTCTCTTGTTAGGCACCAAAGAAGAAGACATGAATTTGACAATTTGCAAGGAGAGTTGGGGAAGCTTAAGCCACCATCCTTTGATGGTGAAAGAGAAAGGGAAGATGATGTTGAAGCATGGTTTCTTGGACTTAGGAGGAATTTTTAATTGCATAACTAATCATCAAACCTAGAAGCCATAATTTCCACATACTATTTACATGGGAAAGATGTTATGTGTTGGGATCAAATGAAGCAAGTTGAGTACATTAAAGAGAGTAGGATCACTTGGAAGTAGTTCAAGAAATATTTTCAGAAGGAGTACCTTTCATAGCACTTCTATGATAAGAAAATGTAGGATTTATTTGAACTCATGTTGGGAAGCATGACCATGGAAGAGTATGAAAAGAAGTTCGTGGGGATGATAACATATGTGGGGTTTATAAAAAATGAAAAGGTGAAAGTACATAGGTTTTTGAGTGGTATGTCATCATTTTATAAAGAGAAGATTCAATATGATGAACCTAGGACTTTGACTGAGACCATTAGGAAGGCTAAGTACCTATATAAGCAAGGAAAGGGCAGAGGGTACTTGCAGAAATATTGGAAGGATAAGAATAAGGATAAATCTGATAAGAGAAATAAATGATTCAAACCTCCTTTCAATAGAAACATACCAAATAAAAATCAGCCCGACCAATATGTTAAGGATGAATCCAAGAGAGAAGACTTGGGAAAAAGGGGAAGACCACCATTCCAATGTTAGGGATGCAAAGAAGATCACTTATACAAAGATTTCCCTAAAAAAAGGGACAAAGTGAAGACCATGCACAACATCCAAGAGGATACAAAAGTAGAAGACATGGGAAGAATATATGCATCCTTAGATGATCGACAGACAAAATACCAATCCAATATGATCGAGGTGGAAGGTAAAATAATTAATCAGTCTGTTTCTATTTTAGTTGATTCAGGAGAAATTCATTTTTACATTGATCCTAAAATAGTGGATAGATTACATTTGAAGAAAAGTGAGCTTGAAAAATAAAGTTTGGTTCAACTAACCAATGGAACCAAAAGGAGAATCCATGAGATGGTCAAAGGTTGTTCCATAATTCTTAATAATGTGAATACTAATGTTGATCTAAATATTATACCATTTGGGTCTTATGATATTTTAATTGGAATGGATTGGTTGGAAAAGCATCGTGTTGTCCTAGATTGTCATAAAAAGAAATTTACATGTATTGATGAAGAAGGAAAATAGAGCACTATGAAAGGAGTTCCAAGACCCATATCTATAAGAGAGATTTCAGCCTTACAACTGAAGAGATGTTTCAGAAAAGGATGTCAATTGTATGCATCCCATGTGGAGGAACCATAAAATGCAAAGGGGCCAAGCCTTGAAGAATTCTTGGTACTACAAGAATTTGGATATGTATTCTAAGAAATACCAGGGTTGCCACCAAAGAGGGAGATAGATTTCTCTATTGATTTAGTGCCAAGAGTTGCCTCGGTATCAAAAACACCTTACATAATGAACACACCAGAATTAAAAGGATCACAAATGCAGTTGGAATAATTGTTGAAGAAAGGGTACATACGTCTAAGTGTTTCACCTTGGGGAGCACCCATACTCTTTGTCAAAAAGAAGGATGGAACTTTGAGGTTGTGTATTGAATTTCAACAGTTGAATAAATCCACTGTAAAGAACAAGTACCCTCTACCCAGAATTGATGACCTCTTTGATTAGATAATAGGGGAAAATATATTTTCAAAGATAGAATTGAGATCAGGATACCATCAGGTAAGAATCAAGGAAGAAGACATCCATAAGACAACCTTTAGAATCAGGTATGGGCATTATCCATTTGTAGTGGTGCCATTTGCACTGTCCAATGCACCAACTGTATTTATGTGCTTAATGAATGGCATATTCAAAAATTATTTGGATAAGTTTTTCATAGTATTCCTGGATGACATACTTGTCTATTCTAAGTCAGAGGAAGAGCATGAACATCACCTAAGATTGGTATTGCAAGTGCTGAGGGAACATCAATTGTATGGAAATCTTAGTAAGTGTTCATTTTACCAAGAACAAATCCATTACTTGGGACACATTATTTCAGAACAAGGTATAGCAATGGATCTAGAGAATATTGAATCCATTAGAGGATGACCAACAACCAAAAATGTTTCAGAAGTCAGATCTTTTATGGGGTTAGATGGTTACTACAAAATATTTATAGCATGGCTCTCTAAGATTACTCATCCTATCACTTCTTTGCAAAAGAAGGGAATTAAATTTGAATGGACATCTGAGTGTGAAGAGAACTTTAGTTTGTTGAAAAAATTACTTACTAGTGCACTTGTTCTAAATATTTCTGACCCAAATGGAATTTTTTTGGTATGTACAAATGCATGCAAGGAAGGACTTGGTGGAGTCCTCACTCAAAATGGACATGTCATTGGTTATGAGTCCATAAATCTTAAAGAGCATGAGAGGAACTAATCCACACATGACTTGGAACATGCTTCCATTGTTCACGCTTTGAAGATGTGGAGGCATTATCTCATGGGGAAGAGATTTGAATTAAGAACATACCATAGTGGTATGAAATATATTTTTGAACAATCAACTTTAAATGCCAGGAAAACGAGATGGCTAGAATTTTCAAGTGAATATGATTTTGACATCAAGCATATCAAGGGAAAAGAAAATAAATTTGTTGATACACTTTGTAGAAGAGTACATCTCATGCATGCTACAACTGTTAGTATGCATCAGTTAAATTTAAAGAGAAAAATTTTAGATGATGTCATAGATCAACGTTACTTACAGGTAAAGGAAATCTTACAACAAGAAAATGTACAACATAAAATTAAATAATATGAGATGAAGGAAGATGGATTACTTATTCATAAAAAAATAATTTATGTTCATAGTTCTGAAGAACTTAGGAACTTGGTATTAAAACAAATGCATAATGTTCCATATGCTGGACATCCCAGTTACCAGAAAAAAATTGCAACAATAAGAAGCCAATTCTTTTGGCCAAGAATGAAAAAATATGTTGTTGATTACATTTCCAGATGTATGGAATGTCAAAGAGTGAAGGTTGATCATAGGCACCCAACGGGTTTTCTACAACCATTACCAATTCCAAAGAAGAAATGGGAAGTGGTAACCATTGATTTTATAACTAAATTTCTTAGGAAAACAAGACAACATGATTCAATCATGGTAGTGGTTGATAAATTGGCAAATGATGCTCATTTTGTTCCTGTAAAAATGACTCATACAAAAAGCCATTATTGCAGAAATTTACATGAAAAATATTGCTAGGTTGCATGGGATACCTAAGGCAATTGTCTCAGACATATACACAAAGTTGACTTCAAATTTATGGAGGGAATTGTTTAAAGGATTTGGTACAAATATGAACTTTAGCACAACATACCATCCACAGTCAGATGGGAAGACAAAGAGAGTCAACCAAGTAATTGAAGACATGTTGAGAATGTATGTGATGGATAACCCATCTAAGTGGGAAGATTACTTGCACTTGGTTGAGTTTTACTATAATAACGAGTATCAATCTTCATTGAAAATGAGCCCATTTGAAGCTTTGTATGGTAGGAAATGCAATACTCCAGTGAGTTGGGACAACCCAACAGATAGAGTGGTACTTGAGCCAAAACTTCTCAAGGATATAGAAGACCAGATGATTAGAATTAAACAAAATTTAAAGGCAGCTCAAGATAGATAGAAACTTTATGCATATAAGAACATGACAACTAGACAATTTAAAGTGGGCAACATGTGCTTTTAAAAGTGAAGCCTAAGAAGAGCTCTTTGAAGTTGGGTAGTTGTACAAAGCTAGCAACCAGATTCGGTGGTCCATTTGAGATATTGGACATAATAAGGCCATTTGCATACATGATTGTATTTCCTACTTTCATGAATGTGCATAAGTGTATTTCATGTCTCTTTGCTAAAAAAATATGTACATGATCTTAACCATGTTATTGATTGACATCTGATTCAGGTAGAGACCGAGGGTGACTTTTAGATCCAGCCAATGAGAATATTGGACACAAAAGTCAAAATGCTCAGGCATCGAGGTATAGAGCTGGTAAAAATCTAGTGGACCTTCTACAGTCCTGAAGATGCTACTTGGGAGAGTGAAGATGCCATGCAGTAAAAGTACCCACAACTTTTTGAATAAATTTTGAAATTTTGTTTTTTGTTTTTTGTTTTGTATATGCACTGATGATAGTGCCAAAATAAGGGGAGGGGAATGCAATACCCCAAAATTTGAGTCTCATATTAAATAATGTAGTTTTTTAATATATGAAAGGCCAGAGTGCCCAAACAATTAAAAGAGGCTAGTGTTCCTAGGAAATGTAATGTTCTGATCATTATTAATAATAATAACATCACTGGATGCTAGACGGACAAGGAAAAGAGTTATAGGGGGCTATGATTCCACAAGAGAGGGGGATTGAGGGGATAAGTGTTTATTTTATATTTTTATTTACCCATTTATGTTTTAATGGAAAATATCAGTTACATGAGCTTATTGGGGGAAGGCCATGTGGTTCTCTAATTCCAAGAATTATATAAACCCATCTTTGGTCTATTTTGGGGTTCATTCATGTTCATTCGTTCACTCATTCACCCACTCACCCATTGTTAATTGTTCTCACCTTTCATTCTATTCTCCGTCCACTCACTCTTTCACCCTCTCTTCATTCTTCATTCATTTTGATCTTGGTTGGGGAGAGAAAAACGAATTGTGGAGAGGAGCCATGGTTTGGTTGGAAGTAATCATTGTTGGTGTATTCTAGCCATGAATTATTTCTTACATGCCTGAGATACATTGACATATATTAAGTTTCTCCCACAACTGTGAATCCTGAGAGTCCCAACATGAATATTCTTGACCAGATCCACTGGAGCCATGGAAGGAGGTGGTCATCCTGAGGGACTACGTGGTAGAGAAGGGGGTCCATTCTCTAGTGTTGTGTAGGTTGGGTAGAAGAGAGAGGGTGAACTTTGGATTGTTGTGTGTGTTGAGAAGACTGTGAGAGATTGAGTGTTGACTGGTTTGGGAAGTAGAGTGACACTCTAGAACCATCCTTGTGGATTCATAGCCTTGGATCGGAGGTGACATTACGATTGAGACTTGGAACAAAAATGTCTACGGTTGGGTGGAATGTCCTTGGTTTGTAGCCAGTTGGTGATTCGTTTCATTAGAGATAAGTTCTCTACGTCATGTGTTTCTGTTCTTATACATTTATTTTCTCTTTGTATTGATTAATATCTCTGAGATGTGTGCCTCATTGTTGTTTATTTCTATGCATGGAATATTTAAACATTATTTATATTGTAGCATGAATCTCGAGCTCTGCATGTGATATTTGATGCCTCTTTATTAATTAAAAGTTTATCAGAATTCAAAATTATTTCAGAAGTGAGCTTGAAGTAGCGTATCTCGACCTAGAGGTGGATGAGTACATTACAATCTACTACCAAAAAAATGCTATGCTTACCCTATGCCCTGGGAAACGCTGTTATAAAATCCATAGATATACTCTCCCATTTGTGTTCTAGAATGGGAAGAGATTGTAATAAACCTTCTAGGTGGGCGTGTTATTATTTATTTTGGTGATATGTGACACACTCCCTGATGTGTCACGTAACATCCTTCTTGAGGTCCTTCCAAGAGAACCTTTCTCTAACCTGCTAGTAATCCTTGAGGAATCCTTGATGCCCTGCTAATGGTGAGTTATGGAATTATTGCAATACTTTATCCTTAATTTTGGATTCAGGAACCAAATAAATCCTTCCCTTATAATAAACGATTTCATCCACAATGCTGTACCTATCATCCTAGACCTGACCATCCATCAATTCACATGAAAAATTATTTTTTGAATATTCTACCAAAAGATGTGATTTCCAATCAACTGATGAGATTGACATGGAATAGGCTGAGGGTATTCTAGATAAGGCATCTTCTACCACATTGTGTTTCCCCTTAAAAAAATCCCTGTCAAAGTTATAATATTGAATATTACTCACATACTTATGTTTCCTCTCATTGAGATCCTTATTCTCTAGGAAGTACTTGAGGTTGTTATTACCACAAATTTCTCTCCTACCAAGTATTGTCTAAATTTGGCTATAGCATGCATTATAGCTAGCATATCCTTGTCATAAATAGTATATAGTATCTCATAACCTCTTAGTTTTCATCTTTCAAACGCATTAGGATGCCTATTTTGCATGATTACAACTCCAATTCCTTCCCCTGATGCATCACACTCTAATATAAATGGTTGAGAAAATTTTCTTAAAGATAGAACTGGGAAAGTTCTCATTACCTTCTTCATTTTGTCAAAGTTAAATTGTGCTTCATTACTCCGCTTGAATGCACCCTTTTTGGTCAAATCAGTCAATGGTGCGCATAACTGAGAGAAACCTTTAACAAACCTCCTGTAATAGTTGCAAATCCCAAGGAATCCCTTGAGATATGTAAGTGTTTTAGGTATGGGCCAATCTAATATGGCTTGGATCTTCTCTTGGTGAGCTTTCACCCATTGTGCCCCAATGATGCGACCCAAGAATAGAACTTTAGTCATCCCAAAATCATATTTGGACTCTTTGGAATACAATTATTTTTCTTCCATGATTCTCAATACCTCATCCACATGCTTGAGATGATATTCCCATGTCTTTCTATATATCAAAAAATCATCAAAGAAAACTAGCAGAAATTTCCTTAATTGTTTGTTGAATATATGGTTCATGCAAGATTGGAAGGTGGTTGGCACATTAGTTAACCCAAAAGGCATGAATAGGAATTCATAATTTTTTTGAAAGATGTCTTGTGTATATATCGTTCCCTCATCCTGATTTGATGGTATCCAGAGAATAGATCAATCTTGGTGAAATACATTGTGTATTGTATCTCATCCAATATCTCATCTATCCTAGGAATGAGATACTTGTTTTTGATGGTTTTCTTGTTCAAGGCCATGTATTCAATACACATGGACATGGTACCATAATTTTTATTGACCAATACAAATGAAGATGCAAAAGGGATAGAACTTGGTCTAATATGTCCCATGTCTAATAGCTCTTTGATGGTTTTCTCTATTTCATCCTTGAAATTATTTCGATTCCTTTTGGGTGTGGTGATGACTGGTTTGGATCCTTCATCCAACTCTATGATGTTTTCAAATCCCCTATCTGGTGGTTTCCCTAGGGGGATTTTCCAAAAAATTGTTCTTATCAATTATCCCATGTATGTCACGTGAATAAGATTGACACTTTTATTGAGTGTTTTGGGTGAAAACTAGACACTCTGCCGCATTATCCATGTTCCCATGCCTGAAAAAAATCTCCATGCACTTTGTTGAAACCACCTTAGGTGTATTCTCTATCATTCCCTTCAAGGTTACCCTCTTTCCTTCTTATGAGTTGAAGGACATCTCCATGGTCTTGTAGTTAGTAGTGATGGATCCCAAGGTGCTAAGCCATTGAACTCCAAGTATCACATCAGTGTCTAGAGGATCCATCAGATATAAATATTGATTTAAACTATACCTACCCAGGCTAAGGCTCATATGGGGAATATACATGTCACAAGGTATGGTGCGCCCTCCCGCTACCTCCACCAAAAATCCCTCAAACTCTACATTGGGTAGATGTCTCTTGTTCACTAAGGTAGAATCAATGAAATTATGGGAGGCCCCACCATCAATGAGAACATAACCCTTTTTCCTTGCATGACTCCTCTTATTCTGAAGGTACTAAACCTTTTCACACCCACTGATGGATGTTATAATGACTTTCTTAATCCTTGGATGCTTGCAAACTATCTCCTCTTCACCATCCTCTTGTCTATGCTCTTCATCTATTTGGGATATCTGCACATTTTGAAGATGTCCAACCTCATCTTCCTCCTTACTATTTGAGAGTACCTCAATGTAGTGTATTTTCCCTTTCCCCATACATTTGTGCCCTGGTTCCCAAGGCTCTTTACACATATAACATATTTTTTTCCTTCTCAAATCCCTTCTGGTGGCTTCATCTAGCCTTCCTTTGCCTTTATCTGCAAAGTTTGACTCCCTTCCTCTTGGAACAAGAGGTTTTCTTGGTGCGACCTTGTTTTTCTGGGTTGCTCCTACTAAATCCATGGTCTTCCAAATCACATCCTATAAATTGGTAGGCTTAAAATCCTTGACCCACCCATGCAAGGGTTCTGTTATCCCTTCAAAAAAAAACATCATTAGTCTATACTTTGACACGTTTGGGACCATCACTGCTATCTTATAGAATTCCTCTATGATTGCTTCCGCTGATCCTGTCTATCTAAGTTGGGTGAGCTCTCTGAAGTGAATTACTGGGTCATCCTAATCAAATATGTCCATGAGCCTCTGTGTGAAATCCCTATAGGAAGTGATATGTGCATGCCCTAAGGTGGTCATCCCATGGTACCACCATTCATGGGCCTTCCCCTCCAAATATAATGTAGCAAACTTGATAGCATCCAACTCCATCATGGGATTTAGTTGTAGGTATGCATCTGGTTTCTCTTCCCAAGCCTTGATAGATGATTTGGTTGATCCATCAAAGGGGGAAATCTCCATCTTCCCTTATTTGTGCTCTAGATTAGAATTTCCCGTATGAAACTCCCTAGGCCTTCCTTTGTACTTGATTCCACAATAATTTGATAGTGTGACTTGACTCTTGAAACCTGTGCTCAAGGTTGCATACTCTCTTTCATACTCTTCAGATACAATGAAAATAGAGGGAGATAAGCTCTCCAGAACTCCCTAACATCTACATGAAAGATTTGGAAGATCATTTTCTTTCCCTTCTCTTCTTTAGATGGCTTTTCTGGCTGAGTTGCATCCCTCTTTGGCTGGAACTCCCCTAGGAATTTTGGCCCTGCTAGATCTGACCTCTAAACCCCTAAAACATGCTGTAAATTTGTAGCTATGAAGATGGTAGACTCATAAGAAGATTTTCCTTGGTTGTAGCTACAAATTTGATCCTCCAAAGATCTGTATCTCAAATAACAAGTGCGCCCTCCTTCAAAAGTTCACCCATATTGAGGAATAAATAAATATGCAGATATAAACCCACAATAACTAATGTGAAAAGGTTCCCTAGTGATGATAAATTGTTATAATATTGTGCTCTTTTAACCATAGAAAATGCTACACCATTGTCACCCATCCATATGAGTAAATACACCCATGAACACCTTAACCTTTAACAGAAAGAATAATTATGGGAAGCCACACCAGAACCAACATATGAACAAGAGAACACACCTTATGAAAGGGTAGCACACTAGAGAAAGTACCAGAAAGACTGAACAAGAGAAAATCATACAACTGCAATTGCTACTGCTCCTCCTCCAAACTTGCGCACTGTTTCTGGTTTCTTGAGTGAGAGTGAGTGAACAAATGAGCCAATACATCCTTTGTTTATATTAATCTATCCAATGACTTTCCTGGCTAGAATGACCTGACTTTCTGGTAATTATATTTTTTGTTTATCTTTTTCCTATGAGGTCGACTTGTCTTCCTGGAGGATAATACCTTAATATTATATATTATGTTGAGCTGACATGTGTTCTAGGGTTTTCGAACATCTGTTTAGGGTTTCTCTTTCTTCCAGAATATTTTGTTCTAGTCAAAGGTTACATATGGAGGTTAATAACTCCCACAACTACCATAATATCAACACTCCCTCTTAGCTAAGGCGGTATTAATGGTCTCAAACACATCCATCCATATTCATATGGCATGCTAAAGACTCACATAGTCTTGTCGACCATTCTACATGTAGCATAATAATAAGTATCATCCTTACTCTCAACATCATCTGGTAGAAATCATCAAAACATATCATCGTACTTGTTCTTGGTATTCTTCTGTCATAAACAATATCACAATATCCATGATCCTCCTTTAGCTATATTGATGATCCATCTCCACCACCATGTTTCTATAACCTCGGGTCAATATTGTCCTATGAAAATAATCATGACCTCATCGGAGCCACATTCACCTCATAGTTGATCCTCTTATAGGATCACTCCATGAGTGAATTTAACTTGATTCTATCAGACACATGTAATTTCAACTCAATCACATCTAGTCTTTAGTCTATCGAAGACTATATCGGGGCACAGCTACTCTGGGTGTAGATGTTCCCTATCTCCCCTGGTATGCAACCCAGTTCCTGTGGAGATAGAGTCGACCCAATGTTGATCGGGGCTACTCACCTACTTGTGAGAGTTTCAAGGCCCGATGCAATTCACACATAGGAGATCCAACAATAACTCGAATCTTCAGTCCATCAAAGATTACATCTGGGCGTATTCCCACATGATCAAGTCCATCTGATCAATATTGGAATATCGACACGATGCTACAATCATGAATACTCCCGCAGGGAAACATTTTCATTCCTGCGAAGCTTTTCCCAAACAAAGGCTTAGTGAAAATGTCATCTATCTGCTCATTTGTGGATAAGTGATGGAGCTTCACTGCTCCTTCTTGCACCATGTCTATGATTAATTCTTGCAATATCCTTCATCTCAAATTCTGAAGTCAACTCCCTCTATCTGAGAGAATCTTTGGACCACACTTTTGTCTATTGCATGCACCTTTGTGTCCTACAAACTATTACGAAACCAAGATGGCTTCTTTCTGATCAATGACTCCCTATGAGGTATGACTCCCTCTGATTCCTTTCAAGTCTTGATTTTATGTGGTAACCTTCTCGGAATACATAGGATAACCTGTTCGAAACAAAAACAATAAGAGAAAAAGTGTTTCCAATATAATAGCATTTTATATAACAACATATCAATTTCACGGTAATTCATTATAGCATTACCAAGGTGTCCTTCCTGAGAAAAGAACAAGAAATATCTTCTAGAGGAGATGTTAGTTCATATTGAAATTAAGTACAATAAATATTTATATTAACAGTACATGCTACTAAGTATTCAGTCGTTCCTAGTATTAATAAAATCTAAAGGATTGCAATACTCACTTAAGAAACAATAAAAATATCAAACCTGATATGCAAACCTGGAGTTTGGATATTGTTTCGCTTGAGTTTCTTTTCTTTTGAGACAAGTATTGTTTCCAACCTATATAGTGTGTTGTTCCTCTGAATGTATTGGATTTGAGATCCCTATGGATCTATGTTGGCATAGGGGTAGACCCAGAGTTCAATTCTTCAACAACGCACCAACAAAACACTAACTATCGACCTTTTCAACAACACCTGCGAAGAAAATGAAGTCTCAACAGAGGTAGAGGCAGGGGGGTTGCAAGACTTAGGTGTCTACAACCAAGCTAGAACATAGATCTATGATTACAACACTTAGCAGGGCACTTAGGAAACAATATGCACTAGTTCATGAGTCTCATTCACATCACAGATTAAACCCTCATTACAAATCAATGCAGTAACAATAATTATCAAGTACTTTCAATCACTTAACACACAACATTAGCTCAGATCTAGCATTCATTCATATTTAACACCATTAAGCACTAAGAAATAATATCAAATGCATTCATCATACATTATAACAACAACACTAAACAGATAAAAAACATAAATCACATCGCACAAAGCACATCAAGACACAGGATATATGTGGTTCACCCTAGTGTGGGGCTACGCCCACCAATTTCTTATTCTTCTTTATTTATTCTTCAAGCTTCTTACATTCATCTTCTCCTGTCTGCAAAGCCACATAGGATAGGATATTTGTGTGCTGTGTGCCAGATCCTCCTTCCCAAAATCAGGTCAAGGAAGAGAGCCAACTCCTTAGTAGCACAGAGCCTTACTTTACACAGTCTGTTCACACAAATCAACTTACAACCTCTTGCACTAATCCAACATTAACACTTTAAACATATTATGCACATAGCCAATCCACCACCTAGCTAGACTTCTTACATCGCTTAGCTACTTATTTATAGATTTACAAAAATGCCTAATCATGGGTAAACCCGTGGGCCGATATCCCTTAACCCACTACATAAACCCTAGTAAACCCCTTGTTGGGTCCATAAGCCTGCAAAATAAGTGAGATCCCATTATCTCAGCTCCACCTGGGCACTCCATCTTCGACCATTCTGTCAAAGTCCCAAAAGTGGTAAAACATGACCAATGTTTTCTCAAATCTTGGTCAAGGGCCAACATGCCCCCAACACTCACTTGTGACTCGTCCTGAGTCACTCATATCTGGGAAATGTTGCTTCAAAGGACTTGAACTTAGCTCAAGTTGCCTCAACTTTCTGCTTTGTTAGATCTTCCTGCTTGACATAATCCCGAATCACTTGCTTTGTAATAGGCCCTTCCAGGTGTTGTTCCACTATTGCAACTAGTTGGTCTAGTTGCGAGCCTTGTCCTTCAATATCTTCAAAAATCATGCAGGCTTTGTCCTGCATCGGTTGTAGTCTTTGTGTAACTTCCATGACTCTTCTCTGGATGGAAATAATCTACTGCTGGACTGTGTAATTCTCCTATGATATCTTCATTCGCTCAACTGCAGTGAGTAGCTTCATCTGCACCTGCACAATGGATGTCCGTTGTTGCACCTCTTGTAGTTGTGCTTCTAGTTTCCTCAGCTTCGGATCTTCTGCGATGTGTTCATAGGTTTGCGCACTTCGATCACTCAACTAATTACATTCTAAGGCGAGGGTCCTGATCCTTCCAACTGCGCTCTTGGCAGCTTCCTCCCTCTGATCGCACACTTCTTGCGGAGTGCTCGACACTGCTTGGATCTATGGCTCCATTATCCTTTCTTGAAGATGCTAAATGGCCTCAACGAGCTTCCCCACTTGCATCTCGAGTGACTTTGGTTCCTCCAATGCCAAGCTCAACACAGAGTGAAGTGCTTTAGTCACTGCTTCTTTGACCGCAGTCTGATTTACAAGCAACTGGTCATTTTATTTTTGTATCTTCGCATTGTCGTCCTCAAACATCGCCTGAAGTTCATCTTTATCCTTATCATAGGTGGTTACATAGGACTACACAACTCGTAGTTTCTCCATGACCTCCTCCTTTTCTTGCTTCAAGGCTTCTATAACCTGTTTCTTTTTTTCGTGGGCTCAACGAAGTCGAGCCTCTGTTGCATCTGCTATCCTTTGTAATTGGGTGGGCTCATTCCCCAATTCTACAATCTTCGACGAAGAAGGCATAGTAAGTATTATGTGGCTCGAATGGATGGCTTGTTGTATCTCCTTCAACTCCTTCTCGATTCTTTTGTACAACATCTCCTGCTTTTCTCCAGATCGCTGCAAGATATCCTCTGAAGCATCCTCCATGACTGCAATGATTAGATAGACGTCATCCTTTGTGAGTGTGGTCTTCATATTGGGATTAGTGGCACACATATTCTTTCTTGATGAGGGTTTCTGCAGAGAAACCTTCCTCTTCTTTGATGTTTCGACCTTGGTAGGGGGATCCTTCGGTGGTGTAACTTCACCTTTTCCTTGTTTCTATCCTTCTTCCCCTCCTTCTTCTTGATTTACTTTGTCTCCTCCTCCTCCTCCTGTGGGCGAGTTAGGCCCACTTTCCTCTGAGGCATTGTCCTCCTCATCAGTTTCTATGTTTTGTACTTCTTCCTTTTTCTTTTTTTTCTTCACGCTAGTCTGTCCCTCATGCTCGACCCAAGTGACCAAAGGGATTCCTATGGTGTCGGGGTCAAAGAGTTCCACAGTGTCAATTGGTATAAGGAACTCCACTAGCCATTCTTTGGTGATCTCCTACATATCTTCGTCGATCAGCTTATAATAGGACTGCAACTCCTCCTTTCTCTCATCCCTACGTGTAGTGATATAGATAAAGTGTTGATCTGCACAAAACTTCACTCACGGTCTGTACTAGTGCAATGTGTTCGGTGTCATTCATGGAAAAGACTCAATAACATGCTTCAACTGTTGGTAGTAGGAATGGAACACAACGTTCGACTGCCACTACTTCGACATATCATTTGTATACCACAAGGTGGAGAACCTTGTGGCCAACGACTTTGATGGCTCAACTTCTGGAAATGTCACTCCTTCTGGCATCTATAAAGTGACAAATGTGATTAATACAAGTAACCAATTGAAATGAAATTCATACCCCTAATCCTGCACTTCGTGATAGTCCTTTTCGAGCTTGTTGATGAGGTAACTTGCTCAGTTCATTTGCATATACTCCACGCACTTCCCAACGAGGTCCACTACGAACCCAGTGACCTGTGTTGGATGATTCTTTTTGAGATCTTGCCAACTATAAGTTGGCAAGAGAGGCACACTGTGCCATCCTAGATAGAGGATACCTTGTATCCTCACTTTCCCTTTTCTACATCGCCATAATCCTCCTTTATGCATTGTGCCAGGGAGCGATATGAATTCTTCCTTGGGTATAATTGTTGAGGGTCCGGTCCCTGCATTCTCAACCCTATAATCAAGTGGATCAATGCCAGATCCACAACCATGGGCCTGTTGAGTCACATATACCCTCCATGGTAGCACAACAAGAGGAGTTTAACTCAAGAGTTAATCTCCTGATGTTGACCAAAGTGAGTAATATTTATTACATTCAGTATTTTCGAATGCGTGAGCTCCTTAATCCACGGTTGGGAGACTATCCGTGACTTCTTCCCAGTTGTACTCATCAAATACCTATGGGGTGCAAGCATGGCATAGCTATTTTTATTGCCAAGATTAAATTCGTTGTTCTTCAGAGCTGGGAACTGTCCCAACTGGGGTCCAACTACATGTATCCCCTTTAGGATGTACGCAGTGATCAACGTGTACTCAAAGTCACATGGGATACTGTCGCGATTAACCGTGCCATCCAAAGATGGTATATAATATGGCAATACTGACGGGATCTGCTTCACATTAGCTAGATCATTGCACTGCTTGCTTTGATTCTCAGTAGTACGGCTAGAACGACATCCAGTCGAGGGGGATGCTTGCAGTCCCCCAGTTGACAATGCATGTATTCCTATAAACATAACTTTCTCATCCATGAGCTCCATGAGAATCTCCTCCATAAGCTTCTCTAACGCGCTAGGTTCACCCGAAATTCACAATTGTAACCAAATTGATTGGATAGGATAATGGAAAATCAAGGTAATCCAACAAATGGCGAGGTCTAGAAATCACAACACGATATGTTGTCAATTCTCTATTCGCTTGGATAATCATAGGTGGCCAAAATTGGTCCCGACGTAGCATCCGATAGGTTAAATAAGAAAGTGTCATAACAGATTCCTCCAACGAGCAAGAATGCATCCATCAATGCGAATCCACCCATTATGGCATGGTCTCAACAATCCATTTTCTCATAACTACGTTTTCTAGCCATTTTGGGGCATCATTCTAACGGTCGGGGCGCCTCCAATGGTCATATAGCTTCGCCATGGTGAAGTCCCATTCTGTGTGGTTCTACTATTTCGGCGAGGTTCAGGGCCTGCAAGCCTACCTCTTGCGAAGTCTTCACTAGAACTTCCTGTATTTTTTCTAACTTGGCTTTGTTCTTACTAAGCTTTCTTTCCTTATTTCCTGTGATCGGAGTCTCTGGATTCCTCTTTCCATTCTTATTCTTATCTTCTCTTAGCATGGTAGCTTCACATTGCTGATATTATTTCAAAGGGTTCAAAGGTAATACCTCTTCTCTTTTGAACTCCAGGGTAGGTATTCTTCTTTCTTGCATGGATATGTCCTTCAAACCTTTTTGTGTTCTTTCAACCTCGACAACTAATTCTCTTTCCCTCTGTTGCTTGGACTTATCCTCTTTTTCTTCTATTAGTCATTCTATTTTTTTTGGTTATGAGGTCTCTTAGTTCTTGCTTTTTCTGTTTTGTATCTTCCTCCTTTGCTTTCCTTCTGATCTAATCCTTTTCAATCCAAGTCTTTCCTAACAAAAGTGGAAAAGGGGTGTTGTTCTCAACAAATTTAATGAATTCAAATTCTTCTTCAATCAATGTTTCATGAGAAATCATAGGTATATTAGTAACTCTTCCACATAGGGTTATCATATTTCCTTTAAACAAGCCTATACTTCCCAATGAAGGTATCATAGCAGGCTTTCCAAAGATTTCCCAAGTGTTTTCGAGCATAATATTCACGTGTGTTTCTTCATCCAATACACATTCTATGTCGAAGTCTTCTATTCTTGTAACTATACACACTATTTTTCTTTCAGGATCTCTAGTAAACTGATGTCTCTGTGATAATCCATTACTTCTTTTAACTGTACTAACATAGTCTCATATTCTTGCTCTTTATGATTCTCTAACATATCCTTAGTCTTTTGACCTTCTTTATAGTTTTCTTGTCTCATATTTATCTTTTCAACTTTAACAATCATTCTTGGACAATCCTCAACCTCATGACCAATAGATTTACAACAAAGACAAATAGGACCTCTACCAAGGCATTCCTTAGCAAGATGTCCCGGTCTTATGCAATTATAACATAGTGTCAATCCTCTCTTTATTTTAAATCACCCCCAACATCTCCTGTATTGCGCATTGGGATCACAGTGTTGGACCTGCAATCTGCGAAAATTCTTTGTAGGTTCATGCATCCATTTATTAGTCCAAAAATTATTTCTATGCATAGGAATAACATATATTTATCTATTTCTATCAAATTTATTCAGATCAAATCTTTCTTATAACTATGCCCTAGCCTTCAAAATAGGATAAAATCTATCAAACATACCTAGATTCATATTTTTGAAGCAAACATTTCCACTTATCTTACTCTTACCAGAGCACAAATCTTTAAGATCTTACCTCTTTTCTTTAGATCAAGTTTCTTTCTTTGCACAGAGCTTTGCAAGTCAAGTAGAATAATGTGCACTACAACAACATATTTACGCATAGAGCTTTATCTTTTCTTTAGTTCCCAACAATCACAGTTTCATGTCCTGACAACGGAACCATTTGTTGGCACAGGGGCAGACCCAAGGTTCAACGCTTCAACAATGCACCAACTCTCACCTGAGGTAGAGGTAGGGGGGTTTCATGAATCAGGTGTCTACAACCAAGCTGGGACACAGATATGTGATTACAACACTTAGTAGGGCACTTAGGAAACAATATGCACTATTTCATGAGTCTCATTCACATCGCAGATTAAACCCTTATTACAAATCAACACAGTAACAATAAAGATCAAGTACTTTCAATCACTTAACACACAACATTATCTCATATCTAGAATTCATTCATCTTTAACACCATTAAGCACTAAGAAACAACATCAAATGCATTCATCATACATTTTAACAATAACACTAAGCAGATAAACAACATAAATCAAATTGCACAAAGCACATCAAGACACATGATATACGTGGTTCACCCCAGTGTGGGGCTATGTACACCAACTTCTTCTTCTTCTTTATTTAGTTTTCAAGCTTCTTACATTAATATTCTCCTGTTCACAAAGCCACAGAGCCCAACTTCACAGAGGACAAGAGATCCATGCGTTGCACGCCAGATCCTCCTTCCCAAAATCAAGTCAAGGCACAAAGACAACTCCTTAGTAGCACATAGCCTTACTTTACATAGTCTATTTGCACAAATAAACTTACAACCTCTTGCACTAACCCAACATTAACACTTACAACATATTATGCACATAGCCAATCCACCACCTAGCTAGACTTCTTACATCGCTTAGCTACTTATTTATAGATTTACAAAAATGCCTAATCATGGGTAAACTCATGGGCTGACATCCCTTAACCCATTACATAAACTCTAGTAAACCTCTTGTTGGGTTCACAAGACCAAAAAATAAGTGAGATTCCACGATCTTAGCTTTGCCTGAGCACTCCATCTTCGACCAGCCTATTGAAGTCCCAAAAGTGGTCAAACACGACCAATGTTTCCTCAAAACTTGGTCAAAGGCCAACAATCTACTATTGCTACTTGGAAAAAATATCCCTTCTCCTACAAACACCTTCAAGATAGTGATACAGTTTAAACATATACAAGTACACATCTCCAACAACAACAACACCATCCAGAAGCAATGATAAGCAATCACAAACCCAAAAATTTCAAAGTGCTCCAATTTGCAATTTGGAGGTAGTTGTAGATACACTAGGGTAAGGCACACTAGGACAACAAAAAATTATTCCCAATACTTCACATAAACTTTCACTACAACTGGTGTTGGCACTACAACTGATGTTGCAAATGGAACTACAACTGGTGCTGCAACTGACACTATAACTGGTGATGCAACTGGCGTGAAGGAACTGGTACGAAGGAACTAGCATTGCAACTAGCACGAAGGAACTAGTATAAAGGAACTAGCACTGCAACTGGCATGAAGGAAATGGTACGAAGGAACTGGCACGAAGGAACTGAAATGAAGGAACTAGCACTGCAACTGCAATTGTGCTACAACGAGTTTGATAGAGAGCTATAGATATACCTTCAGGTGGTTAGATTGTTCCAAAGGTGGTGTGGTCCCATAACCTATTAGAATATTGTGCTCATTTAACCATAGATAATGCTACACCATTGTCACCCATCCATAGGCATAAATCCACCCCCAAATACTTTAATATTTGACAAAAAGAATAATTCTGGGAAGCCAGAACATAACCAATAGATGACCAAGAGAGTGCACCTTCTCCAAGGGTAGCATGCAAGAGAAAGTACCAAAAACATTGAACAAGAGAAAAGCGTACAACTACAACTACTACTGCTCCTCCTCCAAACTTGTGCACTGTTTCTAGTTTACTAAGTGAGAGTGAGTAAACAAATGATCCAAGATTTCCTCTATTTATATTAATCTGTCCAATGAATTTTCTGGCTGGGATGACATGACTTTCTGGTAATTATATTTTTTGTTTATCTTTTTCTTCTGAGGCCGACTTGTCTTCTTGGAGGATAATACCTTAATATTATATATTCTGCTGAGCTGACATGTCTTCTAGGGTTTTCACACATTTATTTAGGGTTTCTCTTGCTTCAAGTGTAATGTTCCCAAGCTAGTTTTTTCGTTTGGGAACACTAGCTAACAACTGAATTAACTGTTTGACTATTTATGTATGCAGGTTGGCCACTGATATTTCAGACTTAGGGTTATATTAATTTATTCAGCACAATTTATCAAGATATATTCAATACAATGCAAGATCTCATCAATACACAAGATATGGAACCACAAAGCACAAATCTGGCCTTTTTATTATGAAATAGAAAGAACTTGATACAATATGAGAGTAGATATGGAATAACATCAGTTGGCTCCAAGCTAGAAGATATGAGCTACTACAAAATGCTCCCGACAATACAAAATAAGCCTCCAAAGGCTGAATATGAGATGAAGACTCCAAATACAAGAACAAGGGTTACGTCCAACCCCCCTATGTTGCTAGAATGTCCTACTAGATGGATAAGAAGGTCAATATTTCGGCCCAGCTAAAGGAGATCTCAAAACAATGCCAAACTCCACCAAAGGATAGACCGAGACAAGGGAAATCCCTCCCAAAAGTCTAAAGCTCAAATACTAAGTCCTCTTCCAATTTGCTGAAACCTGTTATCACCATAAAAATTATTTGATGGGATCCAAGCCTCAGGATTTAACAAGGGGCCAAATTAGTGTGGAGACATGATAGTTTGAAGGACAGGGTCATGCCTAGCGGAAAAGGGATAAATATAGCAGAAGCGTGAGAGTTGGTAGGATTTAGCGGATCTTTGATCTGAAGCAACCCAGATCAACAACTGAAACTCATATTGGGGAATGAAGAAGCGCGAAAGATAATTATTCGAAGGTGGACTGGGTAAAACTACCATGGTTTCGTTCGTGGACGCGTGGCGCCTCTAGAGGTACATCGGGGCGAAAAGCAGTCTACCTAAAACCACTTTGCCTTGTCCCCGAAATTTCTGAAAGAAAAACGCTACAAAGATTGTTGTGAAAATGACCAATGAAAGTAAGTTGGGGGTTAGACCAGTTGCAGGTTAGACCATTTGCAAATGGATTCGATCATTTGCATGCATATCATTTTTTGAGTTTCATTTTACATGATTTCAAGCAATTTTGACCTGTCGTATTCCAAGGTGAATTCCGGGCAAACCAGAGCACATTTTGAGAAACCGAAAGGATTTTGTACTTAGAACGGGCCAAAGAACAATAACCTCTCCCATATTTTTCATAGTTGTTACATACTGGGAGAATCGAAGACATCTTGGAGCCTTATATTTCCGGATTCAAGAAGTTTTCTGTTAGAGACATATTTTTCAAATGTAGATCCCAGACAGATGGAGTAAAATTTCAGAAAACAAAGAGAGGATTTTATTCAAGACAAGCTTATGTACAAAAACCTCTTCCATATTTTACATAGGTGTCACAGATTGGGAGATTCAAATAAATATTTGAACCCTATTTTTCAGTATTCGTATTTTCTTGTTCAAGACATGTTTTTACGGCACGTGTTCCAGCCAGTTGGGGATGAATTTGGAGAAACCGAGAGAGGTTTTCCTTCATAATGATCTTATCTACAAAAAAAATTCTCCAATTTTACACAACTATCATGATTTGATATTTAAAGGTGGCATTTTGAAGCCTACTTTTTCGTGTAAACGGTTTCCAAACGAAACATTTCTTTATTTGTAACTGGTTTGGAAATGAAAGGACTCACTGTTTGTATAAATGTTAAGAGATATGTATGTATCATGGTTGGTAGAAGTGTAGAGCACCTTTTTGGTTGTATCAAACTCTATTTGTAAATTTTTTGAATCTGAATTGAATATAAATGCAGAAGATTTTGAAGTCTCTATGAAAAGATTCTAACGGGTGGTGATATGAGCTTTATTTCCCTTCATCATATGTATTTCCTGTAACCTATAATTTCATTTACATTTTCTTCTTTTTAAATTGAAGAGTTTAAAGGCCTAAAATTTGTCTTGTGACGCTCTTGGCTTAAGCAATTTAAACTATGTGATTGTCTTCTTAACTTATTCAGACTTCATTTCAGTAATGCTCTGATGCAGTTATTTGTTCTCTTTATCTTCCTACACTCTTTTTAAATTTAAGAATAACTCAGATTCATTGCCTCATTTATCCTTTGTCCTCTAGATAATTCTATCAGTCGATGCATTGTTTTCGTTCACTTTCATAATTTTGACTCCATAGCCCATAGTGTTCCTTCCCTTCTTTGCCAATAACTTTATTAAAAAACCCAAAACAAACCAAATCTAGCCACCGATTTCCATAGATATACCTAGTGACACAAAAGAGCCCTCTTTGAGTTGAGAAGGCTAGTGCCTTAGCTCTAAATCTGGTTGAAACAGTTACCTATGTCGTTTGTCTATTCAGGTAGACAAAATTTACAGAGTGCTAACATTCTGGCACCATTGTCGGGGACGAAATTGGAAAATTTTCCCTGGGAAAGAACGACATGGTTGATTTCTAAGGTCTGAGAGTAGAAGACACTTAGCCACATATTGGCTGTATTCCTACTCTGGCAACTCCACACATCAAAAAACTAGTTTGAAGGTGATTCCACTAGTAGACGAATCCAAAAATTTAAATTTTCACTGGTGACTCCACTCTCAATGTAGAACCCAGCTTCCAAAACATCATTGGCGATTCCATTTTCTGAAGATGAGTCGAATATATGAAAGATATTCTCCCATGAATCGCTCTCACATTCTCGGTTTTCTGAATCGCATGCCTTGTGTAGATTGGAAAAGATATCTGCCAAAGTTCAAAGATCAAGAAGGAGATGATGATGCCTTTCATTTGATAAAATTCCACATGCACATACATAGGCTAGGGGTTAAATTTCCTGAAGACTGCTTGATGAAGATGTTTATGGAAATCTTAGAAGAAGAAGCATGATCCCGGTATGAAGGATTGCCATTTGCTAGTCTATTTTCCCTTGAAGACTTTTATTCAGTATTTTGTGTAAATTATAAGGAAAGTTACCCATCTTTAGTTCTGGTTGAATACTTCTATGGAAACTTTGACTATCTTATTCAACGCACGGGGATTGATATTAATGATGAATACTTAATGTATGATGAAATAGAAGAAGCCCTTTGTGAACTAGCTTCTCATCAAGAAGAGTTAGTAGAGACTAGTTGTATTGGTACACAAGATCATTCCAAGCAAACATTAGCTTCTTCTTTTCTTGAAAATGAAACAAATCTTCACCATAATGTTGACAGTCAGGTCATATCCCATGAAATTAATGAAAATTCATAGCCTTGTCAGCCTTATTACAGTAAAAAATATGGGAAGTGTCATTCAAATTGTTTTACATCTCATTCATTTTTTGAAGACTTGTATCATGAAGAAATTGGTGAAAATCAGGCTATTGAAATTATATGTGTAGAAAGTCTAGGCAGTACAACCATTAATGAAGATAGATAATCAAAGTTACAAGGAAATAATGAAGAAGATCAAGTTGTTTTAGGTCTTTTGGATGTTGCAAAATCCATTCATGATTTCACATCTCTTGATTTGACATATTCAAAAATTTTAAAAGGCCAAGATAACATTCTTATTCAAGAACATGAAGGAACATTTTCGGGTTTTCCTCAAACACATGAGATTGCCGTTTCATCTAAATATTTCCAAGAGCACATAAATCCTGTCTCTTCTATAGATGATTTGAAAGACTATCATCTTGTTGCATGTCCATTTAAGAAGGATAAACCAAATGAAAGAGATCCTTGTCTTTGGACTGATTTTGAAAAAGGGATAGTTTTACATGTTTTCGAAGACCCTTTTGCCAATAAGATGAAATCATTAGAGAAGACAAAGTACCTGTTGTTCAAGAATACATGGATAAAATGGGGTTTGTAGTTCGAGTTATCATTGGCCGAGTTCTCTTTTCTATCTGGAGGAGCTAAAAGAAAGTTGCAGTCAAAAAACCATTTTCTTGACTGATTTCATTGGAATTTTGAGATCACTTGATTCAACATTGGTTTCAGTAAGTAGGGTAGGAGTAGTTGTATATAAATAAGCTTGAAGACCAAGAATTTTTGTTAGTTTCAGTTTTTTACTACAGCATGTGTGTTTTCATTTTTCGGCAACTATTGGTTTTCAGTTTCAACTTTCAATGCATTTAGTTTCAGATGTAGGATTGGTACAGGTGTAGTCTTTGAGATGGGATCAACTAAATGGATCGAACACTTGGTATACCTTTTTATCACCACACAAGGAGGACGTCATTCACAATTGAAGTTAGATATTGGCGCAAGCAAAATTTGAAATTGTGGCATAAGAGAATTTTTTCTCTGAACAAAGCATCGTTGGGTTCTTGGATTGTCTTCATTAAATCTTTGGTTGAATTTGGGCAAAAGAATTTCTTCATTATTGGGAAAATGAAAATTTTGGTTTTATTGAGCTGACTTTGGCTCTTATAGTCATTTTCTCTACTCTCAGGTTTATTACAGAGCCATGGTTTATTTTACCAAAATTATTGGGCCCGCAGGCCAAATCTCCACGTATCCAAGCCCAACAGCAGATATGAAGCGAGCATCTAGTCACATGGAGGAAGAGCCCACAAGGGGCGCTAAGGGTTCACTATGCATCGATAACACTTAAAACCATCAGCTCATATAAAAGAAATAATCTCATTTTGCTTCTTAAATGTGGGATAAACGCCTAGAGAACAATAAAAAGAGCACCACAGTTTGAAGTGCTCACCCGAGGTTAAATCTTCCAATGCCAATGAAATCTGAGTTTTATTACCAGATGTTCAGATTAAGTTTCGACTTCCCAAAGAGACATGGGCATTTGTCAGCGTCCGATATTAAAGGATAGAGTTTCTTGTGATAGAACAAAATTTCCAAAACCAAATGAAAATGGCACAAGACCAACCCATAAATTGTGTCATCTTGCTTCAAAAAAGAGCTAACAATACTGAGAACAAAGTGGTAACGTGAATGATTGGATTTCATACACTTACCCATCAGTTCATGATGTGTGATTGAAAGCATGGATGGAAAAACAATATCTTTGATATTGTACCATGATTTTCATCAGGGGAATGCATATCTTCACTTCTCTTTATATAGTCATTGAATTTGTTGTCGTATGTCCAAATGAAATGAGGGAGGAATGTCAATGTGGTTTGTATCGTTTCCGCTTCAACCAGCACATGCAAATGCAGATATAGATCATGCCATTGCAAGTGGAGGAAGGGAAGGAAAGGCAGGTCCCAAATATCACATTCACGAATAATTTTGACAAGTCCCATTTATAAATGAATTCCATCCACAATTTACCTAATCTCTATTGGCCATCAACCGGTTCATACTCCTAGTAATAGAGAAGAAGAGTCGAGAGCCTGCTGTCAATAAATCATCTACACGGGAAGAGCAACGTACAATCATGGTGAAAGATTAGCCCACAACATGGGACGTGTGGGATTTTGAGTATTTGGAGGTCATATGCAGTAATTTTTCCTCGTTGATCAATGAAATTTATGATGGGATCTTTATTGAAGAAGATTGAGTTGCTTCCCCAGACAGATTTTGACATTGAACGAAAACATTCTATGCTGCCAGGATGTCAAAATGTATTGATTGAAGACAGGAACCCAGGATTGGATCTAACTTTCACTCTTTCTATTGGTAAAGCGTCTTTGCGTTCCCAGTTGATGAGGAAAGACATAAGTAAGAAAACATTTGGTAGTCTAATACACCCAGATCACAATTACTAATGTAATCAACGGTAGATATTCATATCGGGGAGCGAAAGTAATCGATGTTTAACTTTTCTAAAGAAGCCCAATATAAAAACAATGGTAAAGTGACTCGGGTACATGGAAGCTAATGATTTATATCAGGGACATGAATGGTGTGATTAAAACCACCCCCAACACTCACCTATATGGCATACGATTCAACGTTGAAAATAACACTAAGCAACGAAGGAGGAAATGTTATTTTCTCAATGCGCAACACACAGGCACCAACCCAAAAGGAAGCTTCGTTTTCATTTTATTTATTTACAATTTTCCTCTCAAAAGGTGCCATTGAAGTACTTATGTACAACTTATTGGCATGTTACTCCCAAAAATTATCTGGGTTTGGACTTCCATGTCCATGAATTTACGAGTTTCCTTTGAAATACTTTCATTTCCTATTAAAAAGCAAGATCCTTGTTTGTGGAAAACACTATTGTCATTTTCTGGGGGAACCATTGCAGAAATTATTGGAAAAGAAGTTGGTCCAAGAAATGTGTTGGTTGTACTTGAGGTTTCCTCTGAAGTTCTAGTTCAGAGACAGATTGATCTGTTATTAAATCCAATTTTTCATTATGCACACTCTATTTTATCATGAGTTAATTTATATACTTTATTTCATTGATGTTTTATGGGAGCTGTTTTTTAATCACTGAGGGAATTCGTTGCAAGATCAAAGAACACTTGGAGTTAACAAAAAATCTATTCAAAGGCTAATGCAATATGAATGCATAGCCATGTCAAGAATTTGGGTGATTGATTGCAGGGACTCTACCAAGTACCTGAAGGTTAATTAACAATGATATTTTTCTATGGTTAATGTTAACAGGTCAAAGCAGGGTACAACCATGTTTTGGGAACAACCTAATGGATAGGCACTCGGTATACCATTCTTTGCTACCTCGCAAGGAGGATAGCATCCCCAGTTGGAGCCTATGTTATCAACATAACAATTGTTTGATGGGATCCAAGCCTCGGGATTTAGCAAGGGGCCAAATCGGTGTGGAGACATGATAGTTTGAAGAACAGGGTCATGCCTAGCGGAAAAGGTATAAATATAGCGGAAGCGCAGGAGTTGGTAGGATTCAGCAGACTGTCGATCTGAAGCAGCCTGATCAATGGATGAAACTCATATCGGGGAATGAAGTATCATGAAAGATAATTATTATAAGGTGGGCCAGAGAACACTACCATGGTTTCGTTCGTGGATGCGTGGTGCCTCTAGAGGTACATCGAGGTGAAAAATGGTCTACCTAAAACCGCTTTCCCTCGTCCCCGAAATTTCTGAAAGAAAAATGCTACAAATATTGTTGCGCAAATGACCAGTGAAAGTAAGTTGGGGGTTATACCAATTGCAGGTTAGACCATTTGCAGATAGATTCGATCAGTTGCACGCATATCAGTTTTTGAGTTTCATTTTACATGATTTCAAGCAATTTTGACCAGCTGTCTTCCAAGGTGAATTCTGGGCAAACCAGAGCACATTTTGAGAAACTGAAAGGGGTTTTTACTTATCGTGGGCCAAAGAACAATAACCTCTCCCATATTTTTCATAGATGTTACATACTGGGAGAATCGGGGACATGTTGGAGCCTTATATTTCCAGATTCAAGAATTTTTCTGTTAGAGACATATTTTTCAAATGTAGATCTAGAACAGATGGAGGAAAATTTGACAAAACCGAGAGAGAATTTTATTCAATAAAATATTATATAAAAAAACCTCTCCCACAATTTACACAATTGTCACGGATTGGGAGATTCAAATAAATCTTTGAACCCTATTTTTTAGTTTTCATATTTTCTTGTTCGAGACATGTTTTTACGACACATGTTACGGCCAATTGGAGATGAATTTGGAGAAATCGAGAGAGGTTTTTATTCATAATGATAAACCATTCTCATATTTTACACAACTATCACGATTTTTTATTTACAGGTGGAGTTTTGAAGCCTACTTTTTTGTGTAAACGATTTCCAAACAAAACATTTCTTTATTTGTAACCGGTTTGGAAACGAAAGGACTCACTGTTTGTATAAATTTTAAGAGATACGTATGTATAATGGTTGGAAGAAGTGAAAAGCACCATTTTGGTTGTATCAAACTCTGTTTGTAAATTTTTTGAATCTGAATTGAATATAAATGTAGAAGATTTTGAAGTCTCTATGAAAAGATTCTAGCGGGTGGTGATATGAGCTTTGTTTCCCTTCATCGTATGTATTTCCTGTAACTTGTCATTTCATTTACATATTCTTCTATTTAAATTGGATATTTTTAAGGCCCATAATTCATCTTGTAATTCTCTTGGCTTAAGCAATTTAAATTATGTGATTGTCTTCTTAACTTATTCAGAATTCATTTCAATAATGCTCTGATGCAGTTATTTGTTCTTTACATTATTTTTAAATTTAAGAATAACTCAGATTCATCACCTCATTTAGCCTTTGTCATCTGGAGAATTCTATCAGTTGATGCATTTCTTTTGTTCACTTTCAAAATTTTGACTCCATAGCCCATAGTGTTCCTCCCCTTCTTTTCCAACAACTTTAATAAAAACCCCAAAACAAACCAAATATAGCCATCAATTTCCATAGATATACCTAGTGACAAGAGAGAGCCCTCTCTGAGTTGAGCAGGCTAGTGATGCAACTCTAAAGATGGTTGAAACAGTTACCTCTGTCGTTTGTCAATTCAACCAGACAAAATTTATAGAGTGCTAACAAAACCCTAATCCAATCTATGCCCTTCTGAAACCCTGACGTGCCTAACAATTTGGCCTGGATGAAAAAAACCTCCAAAGCTCCTGAAATTCTCTGGGATGATAGATCGGGCTACCACAAGACCTTAGGAGAAGTTCCAATATCATATCTGATGTAGAACTCCTTAGATTTGTGAATCTCTGAATCACCAAGAAGTCCTCCTTCCCTCAAAGTTGTAACGTCCCCGACCACCCATGACCGGGCCATGCTACATGAGGGAACACTTCTTTTCTCTCACTACAGAACATATTGTAACATACCTAGTATTCAACTGAGATATGCCACATAAATTTTCTCTTCAAACTGCATGCAATTATAATATATACATACAAAACCCTTGCGGAAGATTTACATATAAACATAAACAAACAATTACATCCTGTAAATATACGATTTCATACTAAAATAATAGTAAACACTGATATGCAACATATACAGGGAAATACCCATAAACATATAGACAATTATAATTACATATATGATGAACCGTAACATAAGAACCTAAATAACAATGCAACATGCAAATTTATCATACGATTGGTACTTATCTTAGAAAGATTGTCACCAATTGCGTACAGACCATCCACGAACCTCCCAACCTTAGACCACACTGTTCATCACTCTCAACAATGAGTCTCCCCCAATCTAGGACTAAACTCCACCTGGGTAAAGGGGTTCCTAACCAAGCTAAAGGCTCATTGACAACAGGAAAGACTTCGGCTCAGGTGCTCACTCAACTAACAACCTACAACCTAAAATTCCCCACATGCCCGTCCCACCCAAGAAAGTGTGACCCTTCTCTGCTCAATAGTCCTTCGGTTTCCCCACTTCCCTTCCAGGGCTTCAGCAACAGGTCGGACAGGAAGTCTTAGAGCACTATAGCTACATTTTATCACCTTCAGGAAATCAATTCCCAATGATTCTCTCGCTTAGAGAATTGCTCAAGGGCCTGACAACCCGCCTCTTCAATTTCCCACAGGCCTGACAACCCGCTTCTTCAATTGCGCTCCCAAGATAGCTAGGTACACCAACCAGAAATGGTTATGGAAATAGGTTCATATACAGTGAAATGAATGTTTGAAGGATAACGGACTGCGTGAGTGAAATGGTCATGGAATCATTGACTGGATGTCTGAATGATAGAAGGAATCATGGGAGAGATGATAGTAAGAATGATGGTGAAGGTGTCCAAATGAGCTAAGTCCCCACGATATGTATGCATGTCCCCAACTTGACACTTGTCATGTTGGAAGCTACTTTTGTCCACTTGTCTCCAACTTTAGAACTTAGGATAAAATAATTATCCATACTTTATGTTTTAAGAAATATTAATATAATATTCCTTTTTGGCTTAAGCTCTCTAGCATAGCCCTTTTCCTTAACTTTTGGCCCTCCCTTTCCCTAACTGGTGGATTTCAGTCCCCCATCTCTTTTATCATGGTCGTTTTGTGCGCAACGATGTATTTTATATTAATCATGAGACATATAAAAAATAGGCGCACTGGCCTTAACATCTAGGCACTCTAGCCTAATTCCAAAACATAAGCATCCCAACTTAGAATAATTGTCTCACCAACCTATAACACATATAAGATACACAAGGCTTGCTGACCTCCATACTGCGCGCACTTTAGTTTCTGCGCGCGGTATCCAGGAATGTGCACACTACATCATTTTATTGCGCAATACAAGCGTGCACTATGCCATGAAAGGTGCATTACAAAATGATGTCAAAACAACTCACCATATTAAGTACACTTGGATTACATTTACAATTGGGTTTGGCCGAGGGATATTACAATTCCCTCCCCTTATTTATGCACTGTCCTCAGTGCATCATATACCCATATACAACAAAATTTTCAAAAATTCTCAAAAAGATGCGGGTATTCTGTCCGCATTGCATCCTCATGCTCCCAAGTAGCGTCCTCAGGACCGTACCAGGTTCATTGGACCTTTACAATCCCTATGGCTCAATTCCGGAGCTGCTTGATTTTTCTGTCCAAAATACGCACCAGATGCACTTGAAAAGCACCTTCTTGCTCCACTTGAATCACATTCCAATCAATAACATGATTAACATCAGGTATATATTTCTTTAGAAATGATACATGGAATACATTATGAACAGACATAGATGCAGGCAATGCAATCATATAAGCAACTGGACCAATCCTCTCTAGGATTTCAAATGGCCCACAAAATCTAGCTACCAACTTAGCACAACTTCCCAGCTTCAGGGAACTCTTGTTAGCTTTCACCTTCAGGAAAACATGATCACCCACTTTGAACTCTTTGTGGGTTATGTTATTATCGACATAACTTATCTGCCTGTCTTGGGAAGCTTTTAAATTCTACTTAATTTTTATCATTTGGTCCTCCATCTCCTTGAGCAACTCTGGCCCAACTACCGTCCTATCAGCTGGATTATCCCAACTCACTAGAGTATTTCACTTTTTGCTGTAAAGTGATTCAAATGGGCTCGTCTTCAATGATGCTTGATACCCATTGTTGTAAGCGAATTCTACCAAGTGCAGGTAGTCTTCCCACTTTGATGGTTTGTCCATCACATACATCCTCGATATGTCTTCTATCACTCTATTCACCCTCTCTGTCTGTCCATCAGAATTAGGATGATAAGCTATACTAAAGTTTAGATTCGTTTCGAATCCTTTGAAAAATCCTTTCTAGAAATTTGAAGTGAATTTCGGGTCTCTATTGAACACAATTGTTTTAGGAATTCTGTGCAATCATGCCACTTCCTTCATGAAAATATCAGCAACATCTGTTGCCTTGTGAGTAGTTTTCAGTAGAATAAAATGGGCATATTTTGTAATCTTGTCCACCACCACCATGATCAAATCATGCATCTTGCCTGTTCTAGACAATCCTGTAATAAAATCCATTGTCACCACTTCCCACTTCCATTCAATAATGGGCAAAGTCCTACTGGGCGCCTATGCTCAGCTTTAATTTTCTAGCATTCCATACATCTAGCGATGTATTCAACGATATCTCTCTTCATACCTGGCCAAAAGTAATGGCTCTTGATCGCTACCATGGTTTTTTGATATTCAGGGTGCCCTGCATAAGGAACATTATGCATTTCATGCAAAATCATACGTTTCAAGTCCTGGACATTTGGAATAAAAATTATGTTCTTGTGCAGTGGTATTCCATCTATTCCCAAATTATAATTATCCACTTTTTGTGGCATCTTACCCTGTTGTAGCTTTGCTACCAATTCTCTATATTGCAGATCTTCATTTGCAACCTCCATAATTTTTCTTTTAATATCAGCCTAATACATGATAATGGTTGTAGCATGTAGTTCATGCACCCTCCTGCTGAGTGAATCATCCACTTTATTCTCTTTCCCCTTGATATGCTTTATATCAAAGTCATATTCGCTTAGAAACTCTAACCATCTGCTTTGCCTAGCATTTATATTTGGCTGATCAAATAAATATTTCAGACTATTTTGGTCTGTTCTTAGCTCAAACCTCTTGTCCATGAGGTAGTGTCTCCATTTCCTCAAGGAATGCACTATGGATTCCAACTCCAAATCATGAGTGGCATAGTTTCTTTCATGCTCCTTCAACTTCCTTGATTCATAATATATAACAAACCCATTTTCACTGAGGACTCCACCAAGTACTTCATTACATGCATCTGTGGATACAATGAAGTCTTCATTTGGGTTTGCAATCCTTAATATTGGAGCACTTGTCAATAATTTTTTTAAGTGTTGGAAACTCTTTTCGCAATCCAGTGTCCACTGAAACTTCAGCCCCTTTCTTTGCAAGGAAGTGATTGGGTGTGAAATCTTTGAGAATCCTTCAATAAATCTCCTGTAGTATCCTACAAGACCCATGAATAATCTCACCTCTGTCACATTCTTTGGCGCTGCCCATTTTCTAATGGCTTCTATCTTCTCAGTATCCACTGCTATCCCATCCTTTGAAATGATATGCCCCAAATAATGAATTTGTTTCTGATAAAATGAGCACTTTCTCAATTTGGCATACAATTGATGCTCCATTAATTCTTGCAACACCATCCTCAAATGATGTTCATGCTCTTCCTATGAATTAGAATATATAAGAATGTCATCCAAAAAGACAATGACAAACTTGTCCAAATATTCTCGGAAAACACCATTCATTAAGCATGTGAAAACAATTGGTGCATCTGACAACCCAAATGGCACCATTGTGAACTCATAATGACCATACCTTGTCCTAAAGGTGGTCTTGTTGATATCTTCTTCTTTAATCCTTACCTGATGGTATCCTGATCTGATATCTATCTTTGAAAATATCTTTGCATCCTTCAATTGATCAAAGAGATCATCAATCCTTGGAAGAGGATACTTGTTCTTAACAATCAGTTTATTCAACTGTCTGAAATCAATGCAGAATCTTAGTGCTCCATCTTTATTTTTCAAAAACAAGACTGGGGCACCCCAAGGTGACACACTTGGGTGTATATACCCCTTCTTTAGAAGTTCTTCAAGCTGCATTTGAAACTCCTTCAACTCTGGTGTACTCATTATGTAAGGAGTCTTTGACACTGGAGCTACTCTAGGCATTAGATTTATAGAGAAATCAATGTCTCTCCTTGGGGGTAGTCCTGGTACCTCCTTGAACACATCTTCAAAATCTTCCAGGATTTCATAATCCTCAAAATTTGGCACCTTATCTCTAGGTGTCTCCGCCAAATGAGTTGCAATTATTTGACACCATTTTCTGTAACATTTCTTCATCTGCAATGATGAAATTTCTCTAATGGTTACTGCCCTGGGAATTCCCTGCACTTTCCTTAGTTTCCCTTCCTCATCCAAGAAAGTAAATGCTTTTTTGTGATAGTATAAGAAAGTATGATGTTGGTCCAACCAATCCATCCCAATTAGATAGTCATAGGAACCTAAAGGCAAGATGTTCAAATTTTCCTTGGTGTTCATTCCATTCATATCAATGAGGCATGACTTAACCATCTCATTAACTTTTCTTCTGGCTCCTGTAGCTAGTTGCACCAACTAGGATTTCCCATGCTTGCTTCTTGGAAATTGAAAACTTTCCACCATCTTAGGGTCTATATAACTATGACTAGCTCCTAAATCAATTAAAATAACAATGGTTTGGTTGTTGATCATACCTTCCACTTCAGTCATGTGGGACTGATACTCTGCTTGCTTGTTGTCCAGGGCTGCATAGATCCTTGGCACATATCTGCCCATGTCCTCCACTGTTTCAACTTGTTGTACATTGTGAACAACCCTACCTTTTTCACCTCTGTGAGGACAATCTATGAACCTATGATCTCCTTTACAACCCCAACATTGAATAGGTGGTTGCCTTGGCCTTTGAATCTCCGTGTCAATCGTTCTGGGTTCTTTAGGCGTTTTTTGTCTCTATGGATTATTTCTGAAGAATGGTGGCTTAGATCCCTTCTTCCTCTGATCCATATTGAATTTATTTTTTTCTTCCCAAGCCTTTTGGAAAGATGTCCTTGCTTTCTACTGATCATATAGGCATTTAGCTCGCCTGATAGTCTCTTCCAATGTCTTGGGATCATAATACTGTATTTTTTTACTAATGAATGATGGAAATCCACTCAAATACCTTTGAATTTTGACTGTCTCATCCTTGATGAAAGAGACATACTTCAACAGTTCTAGAAACCTTCTCTCATATTCATCTATGGTCATACTTCCAATCTTGAGTTCAAAGAACTCTTTCATTTTCTTGTCATAGTATCTCTTAGTCAAGTATTTATTCTCAAAATATTTCTTGAATTCCCTCAAAGTAACACTTTTATCTTTAATGTGTTGCATCTACACAAGTTGATCCCACCACATGGAAGCCTTTCCCTTGAGTTGATAGATAACAATTCTACCTTCTGCATGAGAAGAATAATTATGCAATTGAAAATACTTTCTCATGCCCAACAACCATGTTTCTGCATCTTCATCCTTCTTGTGCTCACTATCAAATATAGGAGGTTTGATTTTGTTCATTTCTCCTCGTAGCTCATCCACCCCAGACCTCTTATTCCTTTTGATAGGGGATGGACTTGATATACTACCTGCTCTCTTATTGGGATGCCTTGGGGAGTGATGGTGGTGTCTGCTAACACTTCTTGATTTTATTTTCTCATCTGAAGGCTTGTGACTTCCAAATTTTCTTAAGCCACTCTCTTTAACTAATTTATTTTCTATCTCGTTCAAGCCCTCCAATAACTTCATGTTGAAGTCATCCTGCTGCTCTTTGGCTCTCATAAGCCTTTCATTATCATCTTTATGGCTTTGGACATCCTTCTGCAAATTTTTAAAGGTCTCTACCATATTTATGTTTTCATTCCTTTCTTCTCCATGTCCATTGGAGTTTGTTACTTCAATGCCCAAATGGACATCCATCCCTCTGCTCTCATCTTGCTGACTGTAATTCCCCTATGCCTCTTCCATTCCTATGGAATCTGCACTGATCTGATTTGATCTAGTTGTTGTTAATTCTACAAAACATGCATCCATCGAAACTTATCAGGCTAACAATTCAACAATTCATGAAAAAATATGAACCATTTTGGTTCAATATATACATCAGAGTTATCTCTTCTGATTTCCTGGTGTTATCACCATGAAAATTCTAGATAAGACCCAAGTCTTGAGAACATAGATGCGTGGCGCCTTCAAAGATACATCTGGGAAAAATGTGGTTTGCCGAAACCACTTTCGCCAAGACACGGTATCACATGTTTCAATATGTCAAAACCACCACTAGTTGAACGGGCGACGACTAGTCAGATCACCCTGTTTCACTCATTCGGTACTTCATAGCCATGTGACATCATTTGAACGCCGCCATGTAACGAACTCAAAAGATAATCATTTGAAATGGATTAGCCGAGCATGGAAACCCAACGCACTTGTACGTAGTCTGTCTTTGCTTCATAATTGGGATTATATAACTACCAATCCTCAAGTATGGAGGCATCAAATTATCCATAAATGGAGTAATCTCCAAATTGATCGACTTTCTGCTCTCTGTAAAAGAATTTCGGTATCCACAAACTGAGGTACATGGACAAATCTAAACCCAGTGAGACTGGTTATTTGGGAAACATGCTAGAATTTCCTGTGAATAAGGAGGAAAGGGCACTTGCTCACATTCTAGCGACTAAATTCCACACAGATTTGGCTATAGAATCGCAGTTGGAAGTTAGGTTGAATCCCACTATGAAGGATTTAGTGATCAACATGCTAGTTGCTAAGAATAAAAGGAGAAAGCGACAGAAGAAGGAAACCACGGCTGAAATGACCGAAAGTGTTGGAGAGAATCAATCGGTCTGGTTAGATTCTTTAAAGGAGGAGATCGATAAGTTGAAATGAGTCCTCAACTAAAATTAAGTATATTTCAACAAATTTTGGACAGATGGTAGCAGAGGTAAGGGACCACAGAGATGATAGGAATGTTCTTAAACGATCCCTTTACAATAGGATAACTGTTATCATTCCCTTTTGTAATTTTTGGATTAATACGACTATATAAATGTAGAAGCGGATTTTGGACTGTTTATTACAAGATTCTAACAGGTGGTGTTATGAGTCTTATTTTCTTTCATAGTATGCTTTTCTTGTAAGCTTATATTTCACTTCCATTTGTCTGAATCAGAGGAATATAAAACTTATAATTCATTTCTGAGATTCTCTCGGCTTAGCAATTTAGACTATATTTGTTTTAAATAATGCTCCAATGCGGTTGTCTGTTTCTTTTTCCTCTAATAACATGCAAATTTTCTATTAAACTCAGACTCATCGCCTTCTAAATGAATTCGCATGCACACAAATTCAACCTGTACACCCATATTTATTGTTCATAGCAACACCACAAGGTAAATCATGCTTCCGCACACCTATACCCACTATGCATTTCTTCTCTGTCACGCCAATAACTTGCACACACTACTTTTGCGTTGTGCGCCAATATCCATTGCGAACAATTTTGGTATCGCGCACTGATAATCCACATGCATTTCACCCTATGCCAATTTTGGTATGAATTAAAACAGGCCACTTAAAATTAATGTTAAAATTAAAATCAAATAGACTTTATGTTTGTAGGGTCAATCAACTAGTCTAGGCTAGAACCTTGAATTAGGTTGGAGAGGAAACTCTTCAAGGCTTACAAACAAACATACAAGTCGGAGCTAGGGAGTGTAAAAAGTCCAGTAAATGTGAAATTTATCTGGGACCCCCCTCTAACACAGGGGCTAAACACGAGGTCGCATGCGGAAAGGTAGCAGAGATAACCCCTCCAAAGTCGGACCAAGTGTAGTGGGAAACACATATAGAGGACTTGTCATGGGATACTGTTGGTTGCATTTTCCACAGAGCTTCGTGGATCTCAAGTCCATTCGAGGTCCTCAGTTGTCTTCTAGACCACTTGCTTTCGATACCCTCAATAGGTTTTGGGCTTGATACCATGCTCATTACGGTCCACCCGAATGTCGACTGTACCCTCCTGGTGACTGTTTGTGAGTTGGCAACCTAGTTTCCTTTATTTTAGGGACTTACACAGGTGATTGTGGGGGTATACCACAATACCTAGGGAAGACATCGAGCCATTCTTTGAAGAGTATACCCGAAGGGTGCTTTCGTGTTCAATTTGCACTTGCACTGGTAATTTTCTTTAGTGTTGGTTGGTGTAACTGTTCTTCCAACTAGATAGTATTTGCTTGATTTATCTCATAGGGACTTTTTTAGTGTGTGTTGGTTTCCAACATTAGTAAAATCCTTACTGTGTCGTTGATATTCTCATAAAGTGGAATATCAAGATCTTCGTTGGTCGTGAAGGCTTCAATGTTTGTCGTTGGTTTCATTGGAGCCACCACTGCCACTGTTACGGAGAATACTTGGCCAGCAAGGGCCATTTGAGGTGATCGGGCCGCAGGAAACTATGCCCGAGCCATCCCCTAGAGGAGAACACTCAAATCTGGAGGAACTGATTATTTTCGACCTTGGAGCTAAATCTCTCGAGCATTTGAACCCTTTGATCACTGACTTGTATGCACCACTTTTGATATAGGTTTCCCCCCCAAGGGTAACACATCATGAGCATCAGATAGTTTTGCCAGCAACAATGGAAGAAAATGTTTCTACCTCATCTAGGATTCCTCACACTCCCTCAACGGCTGCCACCACAGGGGGGCATTTTTCCTCCTAACCCACCTTCGTCGGTCCAGACCACCATGTTCTTGACCACCTCTACTTCATGCACTGGTTCTATTCCATCTATGGCGATGATCACTACTCCATTCACACAGAGAGCGACGGGTCCTCTGTTTTCATATGCAATTCTTGACTTTGATACGAACTTTGTCCTCACCTACTCCACCCTACAGACCATGGGTATGGGGGTAGGGAGCTCAAATGCTCCATTTAAAGGGTCCATGGGGGCACCTCAGCCTACTATATCACTTTCCCTTACGGCGAGGGTCATATACCCCCTTCATCCCCCTTGCTCAGAAGTGCTCCCCAACAACTCGTTGGGCCGAACATGAGCTACAGATTGTTTGGAGTAGGTAGTCAAGGACCTTCTTCCCACACCATGTCGGTGGGTTCTGTGTCGTTCTCTTTCTTCAACATGTTTGGTAACAACGCATTTTCATCAGTTGTTGTCTCGGCCGAGGGAAACCTTGGTTTTGGACAACAAAATCCTGTGCAGGGTACTATTCCTACACAAGGGGAAAACACAGGAGCCTTCTTCTCACAAGGACTCTGGAATTTATTGCAGGGATCAACTCCCTCATCGGGGATGTCAACCGGGGGGAACCCCTTCCATGGTCAATGGAGCCTCAGGCAAGGATCAGTACCTATTCCCATTGGATCAGCAAGTGGAAACCCTTTCCATAACCTTTGGAACACAATGTAGGGAGCAATCCCTTCCCAGCCCTCAACGTCCAATTATGGGAGTCAGTCGATGATGTCCCAAAAAACGCAGTATCTGAATGTTGTCCAAGGCCATGGTTTTTACCAGAACCCTGGTCAACAACCTAACTTTTCCTAGCAACCTGGTGCCAGTCAAACTCCAGGCTCCTTTTTCCCTGTACATAGTCAACAACCCAAATTACCCTTTCTGGTGACGTTACATTTGCCAAACTTGGCAAGGTTGTTAAACGACCCAATTTGTCATGATCTGCGTTGGCCTCCCATGCCGATGAATTTTCCCTTAGACATTCTGAAGTTCAAAGGTAAGACTAATGAATATCCAGGTGATCATGTGACCACCTTTCACCTATGGTGCTCGTTGAGATCGTTGCGAGATAAATCCGTATAGTTGTGTATGTTTCAACGCACTCTTATCAGGAGTGTTGGGAAATGGTACATCGAGCTCGACTGCTCAAGATACTCTAATTTTGGTGAATTGACAATGGTTTTATTAAACCATTTTCAACTACCTATGAGATACGATGTTGGCACCGAATTGCTGGCCAACTTTGAACAAACAAAGGATGATCATATCTCGGATCACATCCAAGAATGGCGGCACCGAAAGAGTTTGATAAAAGTACCAGTCCCACCGGATTTCCTACTGGAGTGGTTCCTTAAGTCTTTGGTACCTCAATTATCCAAGGATGTTGCAACATCGGAAGTCTTTTCTGAGGAAGAGGCGATAATGAGAGTTGAACAACTTGCACTAATATAATCTCAGTCTAGTTTACTCTATGCATTTTTTCCAGATGTGCCATGGTCTATCCTTGACAAGGCCAGACAGAAGTCTGGACCACATGCCGATGCTATATTTGGTTCAACACAATCAAAGCCCATTGATCAGCTGTCAAATCAATTGCAACAATTGTCGATACAATAGACAACAACCAACCAAACCTCTAGTTCAGTTGCTCCCCCTAATCAAACGTCAGACGTACACGATGTGCATTCGATGAACCCGAAGGCCAACCAACAACTTGAATGGAAGAAAAAATATTGAAACAAGAAGGGTAAGGGGGATAATAAACCCACTAACATTGTTGGTGGGGGCAACACAAAGAAAATAAAGTCAATTTATCTATGTAATCTTTGCACAGAAGATCATCCGACTCACCTGTGCCCTCGACTTACGAAGGCCCAAAAGTTATTGGTGCAACAACAACCTGTTGTGTTAATGAACCCATTTCCTCATGGGGAAAAATTGACTCAAGCCTCTTTGAGCACGGATGGGGGCAGTCAGGGACCCTCTCCTTCTTCTAGTAATCCCTCGGCCGCAAACATTTATATGATGAAAGGTGACACTTACATAGCAAATAGGGCACATGACTATAGAATTCCAAACACTGTTGAAAAGGGTAAAGAAGCTTAAAACCCATCAATTCCTCTCTAGATTGAGAAGATGATGGGAGAAACAATGACACGCATCCTGAAAGGGGCATTCAAGAAAGCTTTGCATAATCCAAATGCGAGGGCCTCCCATAACTACTATGTGGTGGAAGATTTGTCACAAACCCCTTGTGCGATGTTTTCTTTGGAGGTCCTCTAGAGCTGCCCTTCGCAGAGAAAGGCTTTGTTAGCTTTTTAAGGCTCTACCGAGACTTTTAATCTGGGAATGATCATGCTTGATACGACCTACTTGAAACCTCATCTCCCTTATCACGTTGCATTCCAGATAGTAGTGGCTCACCCCACAAAATATTTTACTTAGAATATTTTCATATGGTGGTTGATGAGGGCACCTCGACTTGCATGATGTCATTGGCATGTTGGAAGGCCATTGGCCAACCCATTTTTTCTCTATCACCTACTCTGCTTACTGCTTTTGATAGTCGTTCTTTCAGAACACATGGAATCATCCTTTATTTCCCCATGCAGTTAGGAGGAAAGACTATGTGCGTTGAAGTTGAAGTGGTCAATGTGCCTCTCAACAACAACCTATTGTTAGGAAGGAGTTGGACATATGAAATGCATGCAGTGGTTTCCATTGTTTTTCGGGTCTTGTTGTTTCCACACGAGGGTCGAATTATGACCATTGATTAGTTGTCCTTCTCTAGGCCTGACCTTTCATCGGGGGCATCCATGGTCCCGATGATTGATAACCCTCATCCTAGCATCGTCAACATGGGGGTTGGTTTGTGCCCACCTTTGATGGGTACTTTTGATTACCCACCTCCTTCTGGCGATTTCAAGTTGATATCGGTTGTCCCCGACCAGCCTAGGGCCTAAATTTTTCAAGTGTCGTCGTTCTGTATGAATTACTTTAGTGATCCATGGACACTTCCTTCCCCATCAGCTTTGATGGAAGGGACAGAGAATCCTTGCATATACATTCCCTTGTTCGTAGCAGAATTTGCATACAATATTGTCCAGCAAGCTTCAGTCGACCCCGATCTGACTCCCGCACAGGAGTTAGATCCAATTCTCGAGCCTATTTGGGCTCAAAGTTCCCTCATCACTACTGATTCTTTAGACTTGGTATTTCCCTCTAATGAGTTGATTATAGAGGCATTGACTGGTCCGAATAGACGCTAGGATGATCTCCATCACATATCTTATTTCCTCCTAGAGTTAAGAAGAATAGAGGCAGGAGAATTCACGTTGACTATGACTAGAGATAGGCCTTGTCCTATTAACCCTCTGGCTACGCATGCAGTTTATGCCAAGGGTAATATGGAAATCATCGTTGAAATGATACCTATTGATATCTCCAGAACCCCTGGCATCTTGGAGAATGTCTTCATCGAAGCAGACTGCTCCCCCGAGGAGATTTGAATCTACATAGATTTATTTAAGGAATTCTGCGACATTTTTCCTTGGTCTTACGAGGAAATGCCAAGCATCAATCCAAGAATCATCGAACATGAGATCACAACCTATCCTGACGCCAAGCCGGTCTGACAAAAGCTTCATCCAGTGAATCCTCAGAAAGTGACAGCTATTAAGGATGAAGTGGAGAAACTGCTTAAAGTTGGTTTCATCTAACCTGTTCAATTGACGAAATGGGTGTCAAATCTCGTTCCGGTCAACAAAAAGCAAGGAACAATTCACGTGTGTATGGAATTCCATGATTTGAACAAGGATTGTCCAAAGGATAATTTACCCACCCCATTCATTGATCATATTGTCGATAAATGCATAGGTTGTGAAGTCTTTTCTTTCATGGATGGTTTTTCAGGATACAACCAAATATAGATCAAACTCGAAGACCAGGATAAAACAACTTTTATCTGTTAGTGGGGCACATTTGCTTATCGTAAGATGTCTTTTGGCCTAAAATATGTTGGAGCCACGTTTCAGCGGGCCATGTCTTTTTCTTTCCATGATCTTAAACATATAGTCAAGTCTTATATCGATGATTTAGCATCACAATCTTGTAAGAGAGTTGATCATCCCACACTCCTCCAACTTATCTTTGAGTGATGTTTCTACTATCGGATTCACTTGAATCCAAACAAATGCAGTTTTTGTGTGACGTCGATTCATCTTCTAGGTTTCATAGTTTAGACAATGGGGATCATGGTCGATCCTCTAAAGGTTGAGGTGATAGTTCAGTTTCCTCCCCCGTGCATAGTTCCTCAGCTTCAAAGCTTACAGGGAAAATAGAACTTTCTTTGGCATTTTATGGAAAACTATGCCGAGATCACTAAAGGGTTCATGTGTTTACTAAATAAGGGAGTCCCTTTCCATTGGGATGAAGCCTCTCAATGCTCTTTTGACACATTGAAATGCGCCCTCACATCTTCCCCTCTGCTTCAAACACCCAATTATAATAAATATTTCTTATTGTACTTGGCCACTGCAGAGTCGACCATCGGTATGGTCTTGGTTCAAGAGGAATATCTTCTTGAAGAGCATGTGATTTATTACCTGAGTCGAGGCCTGGTTTGACCGGAACTCAAATACTCCCATGTTGAGAAGATTGTGTTGGTAGAAATGCATGTTGTCCAATGGTTCCATCATTATATTCTGCTTCGAAAGACCACCGTCCTTGCCATTGTGAATCCATTTCAGTATGTGTTGACACAATGTGTCATCGGTGGAAAGATCAGTAGATGGATCGTTATCCTCCAAGAATTTGACATGGATTTTGTTTCCGTGAAATTCAAAAAGTCACTGGTATTTGTGGAACTTATATCAAAACTTTTGGTCGAATCAGGTGATGTTACACCTGAAGAATCACCGATTAAAGGAGATATTTTTCTGATTTAATCTTCGGACCCCTAGTATGGAGATATATTAGTCTATCTCCATACTTTGAAGTGCCTCGCCTCTGCTTCTCGCGATGAGCGTCGACATATATGCCATCAGGAAAAAAAGTATCTCATAATTGAGGACACTTTGTACTGTCGAGGTGTAGATTGCATCCTTCTCCGGTGTCTCACTCATGAAGAAGCGAAACTCATTCTTAATGACTACCACACTGGGGCATGTGGTGGTCATCTGTCTAGGTTGGAAACAACCCAAAATATTCTACGAGCTAGTTACTTTTGGCCGACGTTAATCCAAGATTGTGTTGAATTGGTCAAGAAGTTCCACCCGTGTTAGATCTTCTCTTGAAAGATGAGGGAACACCCCACTCCCATGTTTCCCGTCATTACTATTGTTCCCTTCACCAAGTGGGGGATTTATTTTACTACATTCCACCCCCCTTCATCCGGGGGGCACCGTTATATCATCGTAGTAGTAGACTACTTCACAAAGTGAGTCGAAGCTATGCCAACATTTAATAATGATGGAGAGACAACAACTCTCTTTATTTTCAATCAAATAATAAAGGTTTGGCATCCCGAAGGAGATTGTCACTGACCATGGCAGTCACTTTCAGAAAAAAATGATGTCTGAGTTAATGTCAAATATTGGGTTGAGGCAAGATAATTCATCACCCTAATACCCACAAGTGAATGGTCAGGTGGAAGTTGTGAATAAGTCCCTCAAGACTATTCTGCAGCGAACGATCAATTCTGCCAAGTCAAATTGGCATTTGATGTTGTACTCAGCATTGTGGGCCTACCTAACGTCTGTAAAGTATGCCACCGGTTTCTCACCTTTTCAACTCATTTATGAGCTGGAAGAAGTCTTGCCAATAGAATTCCAGATCCCATCTCTAAATTTGGCAATATAGTTATTTCCAGACACTTCACCACTTGAGGAATGCTTATTATATCTCAAGCATATCGATGAGCAACATCGTGATGTAGCCTTAGCTAATGAGGCTCACAAGAAACGAGTCAAGTGCCAGTATGATCGGTCCATTCACCCTCAGATTTTATCTGAAGGCGACCTTGTCCTAGTCCACGACCAAGATAAGGATTCCCTGGGGGAAGGCAAGTTCAAACCCATGTGGTTCATACCTTTCATTGTGAAGGAGGTATTAAAGAAGGGTCCTTATCGTTTGGTTGAATTTGAGGGAAATGCTTTGGTGGAGCCTAGAAATTGGCTCTACCTCAAGAAGTATTACTCGTAGGTAGGTCGCCTTGGGTGACTTCTTGTACATATGTATAGTTCTTATACAGTTAGTTTTTGTCTTTTTGTCTTATGGACGTGTCGTTATTTATGTCATTTTTTTCACTGTGGCAAATGTCAAGTGAATTAGAGGTGTTCGTTGGGTTCGCGGACGGCACTAGATGACACACTCGGAGGCTTTCTTCCACAACTTGGGTGATTTTCATGCCTCAAGGCCAGTTGCTATCTTCTACAAGAATTTGTTTAGGTGATGCCACAAACAATGTCACCAAGTACGACTCAGTAATAGATTTTCTTCGTGATGTTTTTTCCCATAGTATCTCTCACCTCTAGATCTACTTAGATGCTCAAATGGTTGTGTATCAGTTAAATGGGGTTTACCGCATTTTTGATCCTACTCTACACCGACAATTCCTTAGAGTACGTCTCTTAGAACTATGGTTTGATTACATTATGTATATTC